>CM045764.1:88758052-89023652 GCA_025200525.1 Camellia lanceoleosa
TGTATGGTAGAATTTTCCCATACACTTCCCTCCGTTGATCCCCCTCTGTTGCTAGCTTTCTTCCTAGGCTTTTCTAAATAAAGTTGATAATTTTGCATTAAGACTCCCTGTTGAAACCTATATATATATATATATATTATATAGGCACATATATTATATATAGGAATCAATTTGGTTTTAGTGATGTTTCAAATGGTGGTGTGGGTGGCTTTATGAGATTGGTTCAAAGAAGGAATATAGTAAAGACAATCTGATCTGAATGTACCTATGCCTTTGCTCTTCTTCTGCTCTGTCCTGTTCACCGGGCCTAATTCCTCTTTTTCATTGAGGCCGTGACGACGATTTAACCACCTAACTCTTCTTCCAAGATTTTCTAGAGAGAGTGTGTGTCTATTTTTAGAGAGAGAGAGAGAGATTGATATTTATAAACAGAAAAAACTGTACGTATATATGTATCTATTTTTTATATATTAAATAGGGAATTTTGGAGGAGAGAAATGTTGGGTCTGGAGCGGCAGCTGGTCATGGAGAAGGATTTTGATTCAAAGCTGAGGATTGAGAGCAATTCTTCCAATGGAGAGAACTTTACCCAGATCTAAGAGCTTCTGCATTTAGGGCAAACCCAAGAGAATTCTCACCATCCAAGACTTCGAATTGGGCAGGATCTATGGCGTTGGTTCTTATTCCAAGGTCTCATTTTTTCTTCCTCATATTTAATTTTTTTTTTTTGGTTAATTTGGGATTATCCCTTTATTTATTTATTATTATTATTGTGAATTAATTTGATTTATGTTGGTTTATTATGGTGTTTTTGATGATTTATGTTCATTAGAGGTTAATTTGAATGTCATGTTTCATCCATCTTTTTCATCTTTCTAATTTGTTTATCTTATATATTTATGTTGGTTGTGGGCATTTAATTAAATCTGATTTACATGTTCTCTTTTTGTTTCTCCTGCGGAATTTGTGGATTATACCAAATGAAAACTTTTCTTTCTTTTTTATTTACTTGTAATATTATATAGCAAATTTAGGTGTACGGCCTCCAAAGTTTTGATTAATCTAGGATAGATGAACATATTATTGTGAAGCGAAGTCCCACCTTGCCTGGAGATTTGAATCTGTTGCAGAGTCTGCTGATTCTCGTGGCTTTTTATGCCTAGAGACCGAGACAATAATTTCATTGTGCTTAACTTGTCTTACTCTTTAATTCTTAAACCGGCAGCAAAGCGAAAAGTGTTAATGAATTGAACACAAGGAATTTGTTAGGACAGAGCATAGCCACGAGCTTGAAGAGTGAAGCTTAGTCAAGCTGTAGCCTATTAAATTTTTCAGCAGCAAGCTATGGTCTAATGATGAAGCCAATTTAATTTCTGGCCACCTAGTCTAAAACTGCTTTTCGGTTTAGGCGACAGCCTGACACATAACCATCCTCACATCTAATACTGTCTGTTATGCCCTTAGCTTTTATGAACTTCAGAAGAAATAGCAATCTCATTCCTTATTATGAAAGTACCTGTTTGGTAGAACTTATAAGTGAAATTATTTAGCTTATTTGTTTGAAAAAGTTGACTAATAGTGTTTGTTTGTAATTTTTAATTATAATTTGTTTGACATTTTTGCTTGTTTGAACAGAAAAATTAATATTTTCTTGAGTTACAATTTGTTTCTTCTTCTCTCGCTCTTCTTCTTGTTTGTATTGCCATTATTTTTACTCCAAGGAAGTCCTTGAGCTTTCAAGGCATAGAACCTCAACACAATTGTTTTGACCATTGTGTTGTTTGGTAAGATTTAGTTAAGGCTTTGTTCATCTAAGCCTAACAAAAATATTACTAACAATTTTTTAAATATGTATAAATAAAACAACCCATCACTTTTGTCTTAATTATAACTTTTGAGGACATTCTGGATGTTTGCACAATAAAAAGGATATGTAACAATTTGTTAACAAAACAAGTTTTAACATTTTTCATATATTATCAAAAGATACAATTAAACAAATTTATAACTTATTTTAATTTTTAAGCTTAATAATCTAAAAAGCTAACTTACAAGTGATACTAAATGGTTCTATAAGCCTTAGTGCACTCTTACCTCAAAAACTAAATCTTGGGGTTGAGTTCCATAAGGACTAGGGGGTGTTCACGTGTTTGCCTGTTGAGTTTACCTCTTCTTCTTGGGGAGGAAGATCTTGTTCGCCTAATACCCCGACCACCCAAAAGGTCTACCACGTCTTCTGCCATGTCCAAACATCGTATATGAAAGTAAAGGTAGAATAAAATTAACTCACACCACGCTCTCACACGCCATTCCACAAGTCACACCTGAATAATTTCAACTCTACTCATGTATTTATTTTACATAAGGCAAATCACATAAGCACATAAACATAGAGCACATACTGGTCGCCCTCCTAAGATATCAACTCGTCTCACGACGCTCAAGGACTTCTTAGTGGAAAAAGCATTGATCAGGTGCCTTTCCAAAGGATCTTCGATGAGTGTAATGGATGCAGTGTCGATCTTAGAAACTTGACCCTATACTCACATAGTCACGCAAGCATATAAACACAAACATATAAGGAACTAACGCCCCATCCTAACATGATAAATCCATTATGGTAAGCCATGTCCCACGAGCTATAGATATTCAAATCGGGTTAGCTCTGATATCAATCTGCAACGCCCCGAACTTCATCATCAATTAACACTGTTAATTTAAAAACATTATAACAAATGACAACACGTCAAAACATTAAATAATATGTTACATGACTTAAAATTTATCTTTTTCCTTGAACTATTCACGATAAATACATTCTTCAAATAATGACAACAGTACCAATGGATAAGAGATAATACAAAATATAAATGCCCTAAGGCAAACATCTTCTCAAGGTGTGCCCTTGAATACACGAAAGGTGGAATCTAGTTTCCATCACAAATGAATAGCCTGAGTCTTCAACACATAGCACATAAAAGAGCCTCCATGCTCCTATCCAAAAATACATCTTGATGCCAATCACTTTGTTAGCACGTCAACATCATCCCCCTGAAAGGTTGTTAGTTTTGAGGTGAGCAATTGTCCAATAGGAAATATCATTAACAATTTATATAATTAATTGAGATACATGTGATCATTCCATGCAAGGGATAAGAAAATTCAAGTCCGCTCTTTTAAAAACCATGATGCCAAGCTATGTAATGTCAATAACAAATTCTCAGTCAAAACATGGGGTGTAAATATGCTATGATGTCTTGATACAAGAGTCGTATACCATAAATACATTATGTATATATATATAGAAAATAATCCCACATTTGCCGATTCTAGAAACGGGGAGGCGTTGGGCACCCAAGACCTTAGTCTTTCACGTTTGCTGACTTTAGAAATGGCGGGCTTGTGGACACCCAAAATCATCCTTTCCACATTCGCTGACTCTAAAAATGACAGGCTCGTGGACACTCTAAAACTTTTCCCACATTCGTTCAGCGATATGCACAAGACAGGACAATTGGGCACCTTGACTCCCTGCGAGGGTACCGGTATACGATATACAACCCAAAAACCAAAACCCGACTCAAACCCAAACTCTTACGCCATTTAACCCCTTTCCAATGCTTTCCAATCATTAACAATTTAAAGCCACAAAGTATAATTAATACATGCATATGATGTATGAGTTTTCAAATCTCAATTCCCTTAGGTAATTTCAATTCACCACAATCCAACAATTTAAGACATTCACAATTAAAGAAATTTTCCAAGTCATACCCATCATCCTCTCAAGGTTTTGTGTAAAGGGGTTCCCAAAATTGCATTTTCCAACATAAAAATCAAGTCAATACATCCGATTTCAAGATTAGGAGGCCAATTGAACCAAATCCCTTTTATTGAACAAATTTGAAATTTAAGGTTTTAAGAAAATTGGGGCTTTTCCCTTCTTTATACAGAAAGAGCTAATATATACCATTTATAACCATAATCACCAAGAATATTCATAAACTTTTCCAAAATCGTGAGGTATAACCCCTTTATTGATCAAACCCACTTATGATACAAAAATCATCTCATCCATGTCTATAACTAGAAAAAATATCACATATATACTCCAAATAAAAAATATAACAAGTTAAAAATACCTTTACCTCAAGGCTAATGACGAGATGAAGTCCCAACTCTAAACTTTGATGGATTCCTAAAGTAATCGGTAGAACTCTTGATCTAAGCTTGTTCTTCAACCCTCTTTGAAGATCTAGGGTGGATCTTGCAAAACTAATAGAAATCAAGTGTTTTTTAGGTTAGGGTTTGGGAATGGGTGATAGAGATAGAGAAGGTATGGAAAAAGTGAGAGAAAAAGTGTTTAGATCGACTTTTAAAACTGCTGTTTTATGCACAGACCGCTCAAGTGAACTTTCAACCGCCGAGCAAGAGTACACAAAATCAAAGAGATCGCTCAAGTAAACTTCCCACCGACGAGCGGTAAATGCAAGGTTTTAGAAGTTTTGCAGAACTACGTGAAAATATCGAGTTTCATTTCTACGCTCGAGCGATTACATTATTGCTCGAGCGTCTTGCCTACAAAACAACCAAGATATTGGAAGCTTCGCATCACCTCTCGAGCGGTCATCTAGAATAGATTGTTACAAAAAGGCTAATCTATAAGTGATACCAAATGGGGCTAGAAGGATGAGTGCACCCTTGCCTCAACAACTACATGTTGAGTTTTACTCAGGATCGTGTAACATGATGTTCGAGATGGAGAGCCGAAGATGGGTAGGGTGCTTGTCCTTGGCTTGTATGTGGCAAGAGCTTGGGGTGGGGTGGGGGGGTTGTTTAGAATGGAAACAGGTCAAGTAATTCTTGGTTTCGTGCGTGAATTCATGATTTCAAATTCAACTAATTTAGTGATATAATTTCATTCTTTATCTTAACCTTGACAATTTTGACCTACCTACCTATATACTTGACCTTACCCTTTCAATGCTCTTACAGACCTTTTGTTTTAAAATTGGTCTATACTCGACCTTACCCTTTCAATGCTCTCACAAACCTTTTCTTTTAAAATTGGGTTGGACCAAATACAGTCGGGTCGGGTAATTCTGCCATCCCAACTTAATCTTAAAGATAGTTGTTGAGTGAAGGGTGCCCTGATAATTATATATTGCACATTACTTTTGTACCGAGGTGATATGTGATGATCATGTTAAGAAAATTGAAATTTCCTTAAAGCAATTATAGAGCTTTTATGTAAAATTTGAGAAAAGTTACTTAACAAGTATTAAAATTATGAACTTGAACTAACCACTGCCTCTTTGAGTTGTGTACATGGAAGTCTTTTGGTGTTTAAGGCTGTTAATATTGAGGAGTTTCAATGCCATGCAGTGCTATGAAACACTGGTATGAGTACCGATATGTCGATATAGTAAAATCTATAAAAAAAAAAATAAGGTACGTATGCACGACGTGCAGGTACTTAATTGGTATGTTTATAAAAAATATTTATTTTAATTTAGAATAAAGCAAAAATTAGTTAAATGATTTAGTTAATTAAGATCCAACCAGCAATTCACATTTAATGACGAAGTAAGATATAATCCAAAATTAAATGTCATTATATTAAATAACTTACAAAACCAAGGCTTAATTTTAAAATCATGTTAAGCATAAAAAAACAAAAGTCCAAAGAAACTAACTTCACCTCTCAGATAAAAGAAAATATTATTTTGGCTAAGGTATAGCTTAGTTATATACTAGTTACCTCTGGGTTATGGAAAAATGAAGAAGAAAAATTAAGTTACATCTGGGTTACGGAAAAATGAAGAAAAAATTTAGGTACATATTTCGTACCTAGTACGTATGTAGAATTATCATGCAAAGTAATTAGTACCTAGTATGGGTATGACATATTTGTCAAAGTATCCATGCTTCATAGGTGCAGTGGTATGTTTCAAGTCAAATTACAGAATTAAAACTGATGTGAGCAGTTATTTTATATAATTCTCAGTCCTACAGCATTGCGATGCTTGAATGAATATTGACTTGAGACATTGTTGTTAGTTGAATAGACAAACTTCCTGAAAATGTTTCCTAAAACATGTGTCTTACAGGCTTCCTGAAATTGTTTCCTGAAAATGTAAAGGCCATATAGTCTCTATAACATACAGTTGTTATTATCAAAGTGTTTCACATACCATTTGATGGTGAATTCCAATTATTGGTGATTTGAGTTTTTGTGTCAATATCTGTTGGATGCTTTGTGGAAATGGTGTGTGCTGTCATCAGATGTGCTTAAACAATGTTATTTGTTGCCATCAAATCTTTTTATTCAAGTTATTCTGATTTTGGCATCAGTACACTTAGCTTTACTAATTTTAAAATTCTGTGTTCCCATTTTTTATCTGCATTCTCATTTGGGGTATCTCTATTGATGGGTATCATTTTGTGTTAGAATTCATCCATTTTGTTATTGACATACATTAATTTGTATATCTAGAGTTTTTTAGTTTTGTCTTCTTGTACTCTTTTTTGGTATATCATTGTTAACTTGTGTTATTCAGATTTGCTTACTTTCCAATCAATGATTTCACCAGGTGGTGCGAGCAAGGAAGAAAGACTCAGGAATTGTATACGCCTTGAAGATCATGGATAAAAAATTTATTACTTAAAGAAAACAAAACCGATTATGTGAAGTTGGAGCGACAGCTAGATCAGTTGGATCATCCTGGCATTGTGCGGCTCTTTTTTACATTTCAAGATACTTTTTCTCTATGTAGGTATTTTTGGTTCAAGTGTAGTTGAAATATCATTTGTCCAGATTCACACAAAAACCAGTTTTTTTTTTTCCTTTGTTATGTTTGGTTTTTAACTAGCTGGGTTTGTTATCTGACATTGGTACATTTTATTATATGTGAAGACATGGCACTCGAGTCCTGTGAAGGCGGTGAACTTTTTGATCAAATAACCAGGGTAAGTAAATAATTTAAAAAATATTGGGATACATATTTTACTTTTCCTAGTGTAAAATCATCAGAACTTCTTAACAATTGTCTCTAGCAATTATTTTGTTGGACTATGATGTAATAATTTTATCTTTTTTCTAGATTACACACTTTTCTAGTTGCTGATGACTAGCTCTATATTGCTTATGTATCCTCAATCAGTCACAAGACTTGCGACATGACTCAATTAATTTGAGACACTGGATTATCTGCTTAGGTGTCTTTCTACCAGGAAGCTTTTAATCATACAAATAGAATTTTTAAATTTTGGAAGTTTATTTGAGAATCTATCAGAAGATTACACCTTTGTTTGGTTGAGTTTTTAGAATTTGTTTTCTAAAAAAAATTGAAAACTAATTTGGTGAAAGAAATAAAACACTCATTGTTTTTAAATGGTTTTTTTTACCAAATTAGTTTTTAAGTTTTTTTTCTTCAGAAGACAAATTTTAAAAACTCAACCAAACAGAGCCTACAGCTCTGCATTGTTTCAAGTGTCAAGTGATACATGAAGTTCAAATTTGTTGTTATGTTTGATAATGTGGTGTGTTGCTTACCTAGTTTCTCATTGTATGATGTCCAATGTCCACTAAATTTGAATGTGTACAGAAAGGCCGTTTGCCAGAGGATGAAGCTCGGTTCTATGCAGCTGAAGTTGTGGATGCTCTTGAGTACATACATGGTATGGGATTGATACATCGAGATATTAAGGTAATTCACTCCATAATGCACTGTTTTATAGGCATTATGGAAATGCTAATAGTTTCTTGAATGCAGCCAGAGAACCTGCTACTCACTGCAGAAGGACATATTAAAATTGCTGATTTTGGTAGTGTGAAGCCCATGCAGGATAGTCAGATTACAATCCTTCCTAATGCATCATCTGGTAAATTTATCACACTGGTGAGGAATATATCAATATTGTGATTGAGTAATGTGTTAAACTGTTCTCATTTATGTCCTTTTTCAGATGATAAAGCTTGCACGATTGTTGGAACAGCTGCTTATGTCCCCCCAGAAGTTCTAAATTCTTCTCCAGCAACTTTTGGGTAAGGGACTCACTTCTTGAAGGAGATTAGTAACTTCTTATGTATTCTTAGTATGCAGAAAAAAGAAAAAAAAAAAAAAGAAAGAAAAAAAAAATGAAAGAGCCAGTTGTCACTGGAATGAATATGAGCTTGTTTTGGCTCTTTAGAATTCTTCTGATATTTTGAATAGGTGGTTTCTATTGTTTTCCTTTATGTTCTTTATGTTAGTTTTTATGTGTCATCTTTGTTGGGACTTATTTTCTTCTTTTGATTGCATTTGAACAGAAATGACCTTTGGGCACTTGGCTGCACTGTGTACCAGATGCTTTCAGGCTCTTCTCCTTTAAAGATGCTAGTGAGTGGCTCATTTTCCAAAGAATTATTGCCAGAGATATCAGATATCCAAATTATTTTTCAGAAGAAGCTAGAGATCTCATTGACCAATTATTGGTAATCTTATTACTCATCAGCTGCTTCTCTTTCAGTTTAAGCATGCAATGCTTGTACATTTGAGCTTCAATCTCCTCCTTCCTTTTCTCATCCTTGTAATTTGTTGTTATAGAATACACTTTGAACTGAAAATTGGTCTTACTATTCACACAGACTGTAACAGAGTCCAATTTTGTTAATACTAATGTTTTGATTGGTGTAGAATAGTGGGACTTACCATTTTGGGTGGGTGTCATAACATTTTTGGATATGGGGTCCATACTTTTGACCAATCATATTTTATGTATTGTTCACACACTAAAAGAGTGTGTGAACAAATTCATTTTCGACTGTAACATAGGATACAGATTTATTTTCATATGAACATACTGACCTAGAGATTTGATATATGCATATGTCCATATGCATATATAGGAGAAAGAATTGATGAACTTTCTGGAGACAGGTATAGGTATAGAATTGATGATAGGCATATTGTTGGGGAACCCATATATCCTACATGGGCATTACCTTTTCCATAAAATTGGAAAAATGAGACAATTATAAAGATAAATTACATTCTGGATTTGCTTATCTTATACCCAATATTAATGCTAATGCCATTTGTTGCCTTGCATTTTTATCGGCATCATTGGTTCCTATCCAAACTGATTAGGTTCATAAAAGGTTTTTGATTTCCAGTTCAATTTTTATGCAGAGCTATAACGCTAACAGACATTTTATTCTTATAATTACAAAGATTTCTTCATTCTTCAATGTATAAGACCTCAGATGGCTCCAAGGAAATTATCTGAGTGAGCTGCAATTGTGCCTTGCAAAAATACTAGGGATCCTAAGTTCTACAAAATTCCTACAAATTGCCACACATGGGAAAAAATTTTGGTAGACCTTTTGGGGTCTCTAGCATTATTCTGTGCTTGCTTCACAAATATATTGTGGGCCAACTACTTATTAATAGTATGAGTACTTGAGGAGTTGCAATATCTGAAAATCATGGTATAAGGCTGTTAAAATAAGATCATTTACATGTTTAGAATCTTATCTCTAACAAAGGCAAAATCAAGATTCGCATTACTTTGTAATTAAAGTCCTTGCATATTTATTCTTATTTGAATAACTAGATTATTCAGCGTATCACTATCAAAAAGAGAATGACCATTTTTTTTAACTAGAAGATGGTTGATAGAAAATTAACTTCTGATTTGGTAAGATGTCATTCAAAAATACCAGATGATTAAATTCATGGATCAAGGACCCGGTTGGTATTTACAATTCATTGTGGTAGCTCAGTACTTGGATCAAGAAGCAGTTGTTTGCTTGATGCAGGCTTTGATTGCTTTATGGATTCATGCCTCTTGGTGATAGGGAGGATTCATTGATATTGAAGGCCTCTAAAGTAAAGTTTTTGTGTCAAGCTCATATTTCATTGGCAAGATGTTAACTTGGGAGCTACAGAGTTAGCTGCTAGTTATTCTTGGTGTTCACTGAGTCTGAGTCATACATTGAATGTGTGAGATGGTAGATTTTGGCATGGTGTGAATTTCGTCACTGCAAAAGCGGGTGTAACGGGTAGTGCCTACTGCCCAACCATTACGTAACAGCAGCAACCGTTACGTAACACCGCTTTTTGAAACCTTGGACATGAGTGTTGTCCATGGAGGAGGATTAGGTTAAGGAAAATGTGGAAGTGGCACCATTATACCTTTTTTTGGTATAATAGGAGAGCAAAGACATTTGTTCAAGTTACTGGAAGCTTAAGCATTTTGATATTGAGTTGTTTGGTTTATTTGTTCTCATGCCTTGGCTTATTGACCTCTATGTGAACTTCTTAGGAGTCTGAGTGTCTGAGTAGAGGGATCCTATATAGTTTTTTTGTTTAGCTTGCTTTTATTATATAGTTCACATCTACTCTTGTTAAGACCCCCTAACACCTATTGGTGTTTATGTTATTTGTCAAAATGAAAAAGAAATGATGTCATTCAAAACCCTCAAAATTGCAATATGAATAGTAAATGTAAATGTAACTTTGAAAGGGGGTCAGAAGGTTATGTTTCATGTAAGCTTCAGTCCAAGACATAAGCCTTCTAGGATTAAGCATCAGAGGCCCAACCTGGAGGGAGGTTACTTTTCTCAAGCCTTCTCCTAAGTCACTCCTCTGGGCAGAAGCCTTAAAAGTCTATTAAATCCGAGGATCTTTAGTTAACTTGGCAACAAAATTACATCCTTTGTTTTCTCAGTTTAAAGAAATGCTTGTATCATGTTCTTTAGGGTCTGTTAGGATGGATGTGCATTTCAAATCATGGGGTTTGAGGTTAAAAATATTGAAGAGTAAGCTATTAGAAGTGGATTAGAAAAACCTATAGAAGAAAATAAATTGAGATAAAAATATGTATTTTAGTAGATCTTTGTAGCTAGAAGAGAATCCTTAACATGATTTTAAATAACTACGTTTATACAGTTATTTTAAATACATAATGATAAAGCTATTCAATTTAATCTTGAAATTCATAGATAAACTATCAAATCCAAAATTGAGTTATTCTCCTTGAATTATCGATATCAACTCCACATCCATCCAAAAACGGACTCTTATTGAAGTGTCTAACTTTGCCTTCAACTAACTGTGAAACCATGACACAGGATATTGACCCCACCAGAAGACCAGGTGCCGGGCCTGATGGTTATGATTCACTCAAGATGCACCCGTTCTTTAGGGGAGTTGACTGGAAGAATTTAAGGGTGCAAAATCCTCCACAACTTGCTTTGGAGCAAAAGGTATGCTTTCTATATGTTCTCTTTGTGTTTTAATATTGATATTTGTTTTTTATTTTATTTTTTTGACAAAGGAATCCTTCTTTCCCCTGGCAGTTTTGTGGGTTCTAAATGACTTGCATGCAATTATTTTAACTTGCTGTCTCAAATCTTTTAGGCTCATTCAAGTGACAGTGATGATGTTCAGGATTCTTCTTGGAACCCATCTCACATTGGGGATGGTTCAACAAGACAACATGATGGGAATGGTGGTTCAGCATCATCTTCTGACGCTGGCCATGTAACTAGGATTGCTTCAATTGATTCCTTCGATTCAAAATGGTAAATATTGGGTGTTGCTTTACTGCTGTTATTGCATCAACTTCCTGTCATTGTAAACCTCCATTGAGATTTTGGTTGTTTGGTATTGACTTTTTAGCAACTTTTTGGCTTTTTAAGAAGCTAAAAAAGCTAATGTGTTTGGAAAGTTGCTAAAAAGTTGCTTTTTTGTGAGTGGAAAGGTTGAATTGGTTTTTTACTTTCTTAGTTGATAATTTTTGCCTGTTTAACTCATGTAGCCAAAAAGCAGTTTTTTTAGTTGCATCCCAAACAATGTTTCAGCTGTGAACTTTGTGAGAGGATCAATTTTTAGTTTTAGTGATATGAATTTGTGCTAGTTTCAGTTGGTCATCAAATTGGCTTTATCTAATTCATTGTTCTGGAATTTTCACAGGCAACAGTTTTTGGAGCCTGGTGAATCCGCCTTATGATCTCAATGGTCAAGAAGATTCAAAACTGACAAACAAGAAAGTTCAGCTTATCCTCACAAACAAGCGAAGTTGATTTATTTGGATCCTTCGGTTGGTGGTTAAAGGGAATATAATCTGGTCTGACAACTCTAATGAACTTAATGTCCAAGTTATGAGCCCTTCTCTTTTCAAAATTTTCACTGTAAGTCCACTTTCCTCTCATTGGGGCCATATATTTACTCTGATCAAGGTGTATTCTATCGTCACTGCAGTCACTTATCATGGTGGATGTAATCCAAGTGCTTCAATAAGTCAGAATGATGATATACAATAAAAAAACTCAAATATCCTTGAAGATAGTTTTTATTTACAAAAATGGCATTGTGAGATTATTTTCCTGGTGTTTTCTGTATAATTTTCTGGGAAGGATAGATATTTCCAAATGTAGAAATGATTTGATTCTAAAAAATTGGTGTTAGCTTAACATGTGCCATTTCTGTGATTATTCTTTTCCCTCAGTGCAATGACCAAAAGAATGGTAACAAAATGTGCCTAATTTTCATTCCATTTATTTGCCTCAAATTTATTTATTTTTTGGCTGCAGCCAAAGAAGGTTTTGTCATTTGAGGATGCAAAGCAACGAGCGATGCAATGGAAAAAGGCAATTGAGGCCCTCCAAAACCGGTGATTTCTGTTTGCGGTTTTTGACGACACAATTCTTTGGATGTAACAATATTGTAGAGAGAGGAACATGGAGATCCCAAAAACAGTTGGATGCTCCCAAGGGATTTTTGTTAAAGAAAATGATTTCGAGTCACAGAGCCAGCCCTATTTAAGGTACAACCTTCACTCTTTCGATTTACAGTAAACTTTTGTGGCAAGGGTTTTGTTGTGTAATTATGATGGGAGTTGTCCTTGTTGCAAGGTTTGCCGAGGGATGTGTTCATTACTGGTTTTATGTGACTAGATAAAGTACAAGCCACTTGGAAACACTGTTTTTGTAATTGTTTACATGTTATTTTTTGTTTTACAAAAAAATACATTAAACATGTTTACGAGTAATTCTATTCCCACACACCATTTGTTCTATGTGTACATCATCTCTCAAGGCACACCTTTAATGAATTTGAAATATTTTATTTCTCTCGATCCACACATGATTGTTCCAATTATACCCTACCCAAGATAATATAGTACACACACACAACACTAAGAGGAGTTTTATTCAAGATGTTAAATGCTTCAACCTTATTCTCTATTGAAGGCGTTCAAGACTCCAACATACACTCATCTAGTTATCAAACACGTGAATTTGTGGTTGTTTCAATTCTTGATTGAACAAATCTTTTTGTTAGATCAATTATCATTAGCTCAATAACCCCCAAATCTATGTGAAGGCATACACATAACATACAAATACATACATATATATAAAACTTGATAAAAATGTTAATCAGAAAAGCAATAAGAGAAGGTGTTTTGGAAAGATGGTTAAAAATTATTTTTTGACTTTTTTGTGAGAGATGGAAGTGGGTTAAAAGTCGAAAGTGAAGCTTTTAACCCACTTCCCAAAATAGCCCTGCTTTCATTACAAATACTTTCTCAAGAAACTTATGAACAATAGAAAAAGATGAAAGTGGGTTGTGTACTGAGGAAACTCAAGTTTTAATGTGGGTTGTGTAATAATGTCTATATTAGTAATTTTATTTCAATCCCGATTGGTAGCTCGAATATACGGGCTCGAATTTGGCTTGAAATTAGGGGGAAGAAGAAAGAGGATGAGGAGGAGGAGGAAGGAGGAGGAGGAGGACTGGAGGGGGCCCAATTATTAGAGCTGGAGGCGGAGGAGAGGGGTGGAGGCACGATCAAGTGAGCCGAGTCATGACGGCGGATGGAGGCGGCAGAGGCGGCGGAGGCTCCCTTTCTCCTCTTCCTCTCTGTTCTTCTTATGGTTTCAACGAAAAAAAAAAAAAGAAAAAAAAGAAAAGGAGAATGGCAAAACCACGTCGTTTTGCCATTCGAGCCAGAATCGAGCCACGAATTTCGAGCTACCAGTCATTTTTCATTTTATTTAGTGGTAAAATTGTAATAAATTTTTTGTTCATCAAGTGTGTGCACAAAGAAGAAATGGTGTGTGAAAATGGAAGCTTTCCATGTTTATGTTTGTTTTTGGTAAAAACAAAAACAAAAACAAAAACAAAAAACAAACATGTGACAATTCCTTTATTATCTAGAAAGATTTTTTTGTTTAGTTTTTTGATAGTTTAGGGGTATAAATGTACGGTTTTAAAATTGATGGGTTTAAACTGATTTTAATTATAGTTGAAGAGGGTGAAGTGTAATTAATCTTAAGTTAAAAAATAAAAAATGTTAAAAACATGACTTCTTTTAATCAATTTTTTTTCTTTTGATGGAAAATTAGTGATGAGTCCTACTTTATGTACTTGTTAAGTCATTTTTCAAAAAAATTAGTAAGCTCTTGGACTTGTTTGAGGTCATACAATACACAGAACTGAAAAAGAAGTCTGGTATGCCCTTAGGATCGCTGACTTGGCTGGTGATTACTTTTTTAGGTCTAAAAATTTAAAATTCTTAACTTTTATTATAAATAAATAAAATTTATATTTTTAAATTTTACTTAACAAAATTTATTAAACAATATCTCACTTGAATATGATGTTATGTAAAATAAAATTAAAAAATAGTAAAATTCAATTTTTGGGGCATGAAAGTGTGAAATATCACTATTTTTGTGCTCAAGACTGATTTTTTGTTGTTGATGTTGTCGTCGTCGTCGTCGTCACTTTCAAATTGTGTAGAGTTCCAAACTTGATGCTCTGAAAAATACAGCTTGAAGGTTGAATTTTTACAGTGTCACAGTTTTCAGTTTCAAAACTAAAAATTTCACACACTGGAGATTTTCAAATTTAAGTAGTGATAAAACATTATTGAAAGTAGGAAATCATGATAAATTCAATTATTGACCTGCAAGGACGAGGTGATGTAAAGCCTAGTTGGATATTAGAGAATGACCAAAAGTTGTACTCCACAGAGATAAAGAAGCTTGTGCTGGTATGGGTATAACTTAGGCAGGCTTAATCCGAACTTATTAGTTAAAGTTTTTAGAAGTTGGATAATATATTTTAAGTTTGGTGTGAGTTTTGGTAGGAATTTAGAAATTTCAATTAAATTCGGTGGATTTGGGCCAGCAAACAACTAGAGCAGCCTGAAGACCGAATTGTATATAAGAATATTAAATATACATATAATTATTTACAGTTGGATGATGTTACAATAATTTGGATTGTTAGATTGTATACAAAAGTAATACAAGACAAAATCTTATCATTTTGTTTTCTCACCCAGAAAATATAGAGACCACCGTAGCAGCATATTGGTTCCTCAATTCTCATTTTTCATATCATTGTAATTATTTATGTTAATATTATTAATGATTTTACCGGAAAATTTGTTGGTTGAGTATAATTTTAACAAATTAATCAACCTAGTTATAAAAAATTTAAAAAAAAAAGAAAAAGAAAAGAAAAGGAAAGCTTCAACTTTATGGTCGATTAAGGTAACTCAAGTATTTTGGACAATTCAAACCTAACTTAGGTCGGGTGTGAACAAAAAATCTCATGTTACAATTTGGGTTTGGGCAACTCTCACCATAACTAAAATCAAACTAGATGACTACTCAAACAATTAAAAACCATTTGAGTAGGGGTGTAAATTTGGCTTTGGTCGGCCTAGCTTAGCTTAGCCCACCTGGGCTTGGGCTGTCGTACTATCGGACTACGCGAACTCCCGCCAAAATTTGGGTAGGGCTGCGCCAGCTCAGCCTAGCCCAGTCTGTGGGCGAAATAAATTAGGCCCAAGCCTAGGGGTTACTCGGGCCTCAGATTGGGCCGACAGGCTTGAGCTTGGGCTTGGAGTGGGCTTTGGGCCAACCTTGACTATTTTTTCCATTTTTTTACATCAAAATTTTATTTTTTCACCAAAAATGGCACTGGATCTCAGGCGGGCTGAACCTTGAGTAGGCTGATGGGGTGGACTTTGGGGCGGACTGGGCTTCAAAGCAGACGACCTAGGCCCAAGGTCTCGGTATGGGCTCAGATCGGTTGGACAGCCTAGCTGAGCTAAGCAAAGACTGGGCTTAGGTTGGTGGGCCAAATTTACACCCTTACACGTGAGTTACATCTTTTTATTCTTCCACAAGATATCAATTAGTAGGCTTAAATCTTAAATCTCACTCACCTTGATACTTGAAAGAGGGCCCATCTTCAAGCTATTATAAGAAGGCAATATGGTTTAATTGGCATCCAGAAGAGAAGATTGCGTTTTAGTAGAGTGCTTGCCAGTTGGTACTTGAAGCCAAGAGGGACGCATCTTCAAGCTATTATATCAAGACTTAATATGGTTAATTGGCATCTAGAAGAAAAAAATTGTAAGCTATTATCAAGACATACTAGTATGAGTTAATTGGCATCCAGAAGAAAAATTTGTGTTTTAGCGGAATGCAGAGAAGTAAGACTCGAATTGCACTTAGCATTTTTGTTGTTCCATCGTAATCTCATTTTGATTATTTCACTTTTAATTGTGAGTCAACTCCTTATATTTTGTAATGTCATCTTTCTATCAATATACCGTTAATAAGGTTATGAAATTTGTCATGGGAGCTAAGTATGACTCTTTTTTTTTTTTTTTTTTTTTAACACTCTTATATTTTTATCAAAATCTCACTTTAATTTTTACACTTTTACTAAAGTCTTACTTCGATCCATTTAGTTTAAAAATTTATCAACCTCATTAAAGATAAATGGACAGAAGTGTGAGATTCCAACTTAACCTAAAATTTGGAGAGCTGACTATCACAATTGAAATTGAAAGAACTGAAATAAGATTACAATAAAAGTACATAAATGCTAGGTATAAACACGACGAGTAAATTACATTTCAATTGAAGAATCAATTTTAATAGCAAAAAAGTGAAGGTTGAATATTTATAGCAATAACATGGAATTTGTGTAAAGAAAATGACTAAATTACCCTTTTCCCCTAACCCCTCCGTCTTCTATATCACCATTTTCTCACATCTCCCAACATATATCTCTTTTTTATTTTTTTAATATAAACGATTTAAATTATTAATATTAATATAAACGGTTTAAATTATTAATATAGGCCTAATATTAATCCCCACAAGGGGCACAACAACCTGCTGTGCCTTCAAGGCACAATATACCCTTGTCCCCAATCTTGGTCTCTGTGCATGTCTTACTTTCCTAAACACTATTGTAATCTATAATTTAAATTTTTGTTTATTTTCTTTTTTTCATAGTCAAATTTTATTTTTGTCACATTTCAATTATTATAATTTGTAGCTAAAATTTGAGAAACTGAAGATTTTAGTTTGAACAGTTTTTTTAACCTTTCATTAAAGTTTTTCCTATGATGTAATAGTATAAATTTACAATATTTACGTTCAATTTAATTAGTTCAGTTCTTCTTCTTCTTCTTCTTTTTATTTTTTATTTTTTATTTATTTATCACACTTTGCTAATATTTCAGTGTATTTCTTTCTTTAATTTAATTTAATTAATTATTATTATTTTTTTAAATTGTTCAGGTTATTGTTATTTTTATTTCAACTATTTCAAATCCAAATGTTTAACTCTAAAAAATCTGAACACTAGTTTAATTCAAATACCACCCAAAACCCCAACTCCTTTCCGATGAAACTCTACTCTCCATATCCTGCAATTGCAAAACGCGCTAGATGCAAGTATCACGTATATTTACTACAAGTGTTACATATGTTTGGTGTAAATGCAATTTGTGTACGGTGCAAGTATAACATGTGATCTATGCAAGTGTCATGTATGCTTAGTGCAAATGCAATTTGTACATGGTGCAAGTGCAACATGTGTCAGCGAATTATATTTGCACCACCATCTCTAAAACCTCAAATAGACCTTGATATGTTGATTTTTACACCATTATCCTTTGGAAAAAAGGATAGAACTTGCCTAGAGCTTCCGATCTCTTACTTGAAGCTAGGAATAGACCTATGAAGGTTCTCCTAAAAAACCTAGCCCAGGGGTAGTACCCGAAAACAATGTCGATCTCAGTCCAACCCATGGGCCTATTTTTGGGCCCCGTTTTGATAATTCGAATTGTTGAATATGTAGAACTCGTCGAGTACTATATCTCTGTAAAACATCACGTTGATCGGATATCGATATAAATTAAACTTGTATTAGCCTTGTTTGGGAACATGTTATTTTAGTAATTTTTTTATTTTTTATGAAAAAATGTGCAAAAAGTAGAGAGAAAAGGAAATCTTTAATTTTTTAGTATAGGTTATAGGCTTTTTGATTTTTTTTAATAACTTTTTGACCTTTAGACTAAAACACTCGCATGCCAAACAAGACCTAACTATGGCGCTGTTTGGCATGTTTGGGTTGAGGCTATATTAGCCTAAAACGAAAAAAAAGTCAAAAAGCGGAACTATTCATCAGTTTTCAAAAAAAAAAAGAAAAAAAAAAGAAAATAGGTGCAACGAAAATGGTCCATCAATGGCAAATTTACCATTTTGCCCCTTTATATTAATTAAAAAAATAAAAAGGTAGGGATAAATTAGTCATTTTAAATTTAAACATCATTTCAACACAATTTCCAATACAACAACTCAACTAAAATAGCCTCCCATCTTCCCAAACACAAAACTAAAATAACCTATTAAAATAGCTAAAAAGCCAAATAGCCTCCTAAAATAGCCACTTCCCAAACGAGGCCTATATGTGACACTTGTACCTAAAATATTTGGGTGGTTGTAGTGGGATTTGGATGACAGGGAGTGGCTAGGGTTTAAAAACAATAATGTTTAAGAGTTCTAATACTATTCTAATGATGTGGAGAATACCTATGTGAAGGTAGAGCCCACACTTCTCTCTCTATTTCTCTCTCTCACCTCACTAGAGCTCCATCCAGAACTCTCAAATTTGAGGTATGTATCATTACTCGTTTAAAAATTGATTAATTGGTGTGCTTTTTTATAGTTATTTTATAAGAATACAAGACATGAAATTATGAATAAAAGGTTTGATAATGTAGTTTTCGTCTGTTTTACTTTTAGGTCATGTTTGATTCACAAGATTAATAGTGAAGTATTAATAATCCTATTAAATTAGTGTGGTATTCATTATCCAATTGGATTAATATGCATTGGATTAATAATCCCACCCCTACCCCATTACTAATAATTCTACAAATTTGTTGGATTAATTATCCATTGGATTAATAATCCTAAACCAAAATGTTAAAACAAACATAGGATAATTGGGCCCACGGATTAATAATCCCAATCCCATGCTCTAATCCATCCAATCAAACATGCCATAATAGTTTTATAAAAACTTAATTTATGTAACTACTCTATTTAGGTAGTTAGTCAAGTAGTTATAAAAACTATTTTTTGAAAATATTTAATTTTTCAAAGACACTAGTTTGAGCAAATAATTTGAAATATGTATATATTTTAAAAAGCTAAATCATTTGAGCAAATATGTTTTTAAACACACAATTTAGAAAATATTTAAAAGTTTGAAGAATTAGTTCTTTAAGGCTCTACACAAATTGTGAAAATTCAAGCTAATTAAATTGCAAGTAAAAATACACTACAAATGTTAATAAATAACCCATTGATAAAACATAAAGATTCTTTTTTTTTTACTCTGTGTTGGATGCAAGTTCAAATTTTGAGAGATTAAACACAGTTGTTAATTGCACCTAACATTTTCTAGGTGTACCACATACAACACTCATTTGAACTGCATACAGATAACAACTAATAATTTTTCACACTTGGTTGATTTCTTTTAATAATTTTTTGAATTAGTCATTTGGTGTTTAAATTATTTTCAGTGGTGTTATTTTTCAAAACAAAAATGCTATAAACTTTAAATGAATGACCAAATATTCTATCAAATACTCACGTGGGTGTGAGACCCGCATCACATAGGACCTACAGTGGTTGGGCTTCCTAGGGCCTATGACAAAGGTTAACTCAATAATTTAAACTGTTTGTAAGAGGAGTTATTTTGAGCCCACTAAATTAATTAGGCCCAATGGTCCAAGGTTGGTGGGCCCAAATTTATCGCAAGTCCGAGATTGGTGGGCCCGGATTTATCGCCATCAAATTGGCTGAATTGCTCTAAGCCTCGAAAGGGTTTGGATCCATGAACTTAGAGACTTACTCGGGCTCGGACTCGAAAGGATTCGAATCCACGAACCTAGAGATCTAAAGCACTTGGCTTCGAACGGATTCAGACGCAATCTAGAAGCCGTTCCAATTAATGAGTCCCAGAACACTTGTGGACTTGGAGCTTTCCGGGATCTACGCACCAGAACCATGGGCGTAATGGAGTTCGAACAAAGGACCCGATCCCGAGGACGGTGAGTGGAGATAAATTCACTCTTCGGTTAAACTAGCCTATACCCAGGTCGAGGTGGTTAGACTCAGCATTATTTAGTGGCGGGGAGTCCTCTAGGATTACCTCGGCCCTTAGAATGATTGGGGATCATTGGTTAGGTGTGGCTAAGAAGAAGGGTTCGCCGAAAGGTTGATCTCTCTTCGGGGTTTTTCTCATCCTGAGAGAGGTCACCTCATCGGACAAGGTTGTTAAAGAGAATATTCCCCATGTGCTTTGCACATGGGCTCCATCTTACGTCATAAGGTGCCTATAAATAGCACCCACCCATAGTTTTACAAGGGATAGATTTTGGAGAGCAAACTCTTGGGAAAGAACTAATTTCCCTTCTCCATTATCAACCTTGAGAGTGAAAGTGGGAGATCCATGGGAGAGCTTTGCCATTATTCTCTCTCTACCTATTTTGCTTTCTTCTTCACCCAATCTCTTATCTCCATCATCTCTTCACTTTTGTGTTCTTAGTTGAGACTATTGAAGAATCTAAGCCTCTCATCATCTTCTAAAGAATTCGAATTTTTCTTCAAGGATCTTCGAATTTTCCAACGGCGTTCTTGAACCCTATCATACATTTGGTGACTCTGCTGGGGATACCACCATTAAACTCTCTCCCTCAACAGTTTCTCACTCTCGCCGATGTGCAAGCCATGTTCGATCTCAAACGAGGCAAGAGGACTTTACCCTCTTTGCCTGATCCGGATGTCAAGCCACCTTACCCTATTGAAATGCTGAGTTATCCATACCCTGAGGGGTATACAGTGCCGGAGTTCATCAAATTCGATGGCAAACAAGAAAATATTCGAGAACATGTTGTGCGATTCATCGAGACTCTGGATATTCATGGTTCAAACCACGTCCTGCGGCTGAGAGAATTCTCTAAGTCTCTCACTGACCGAGCATATAGTTGGTATGTTAATTTGGCCCCAAACTCTGTCTGAAGTTGGGAGGAAATGGTTAACAAATTCCACTCCAAGTTCTTTCAAGTGGCGGAGAAGGTGACCACACTTACATTGTGTAAAGAAAAGGAACGAGAAAGTGAAGACATCCTTGACTACGTCAAAAGGTTTCAGGACAAGGCTGTGGATTGCCATGAAGCAGTGGATGAGAGTTATTTGGTTCAAATCTGTCTAGAGAAGGCATTGAGCAGGTACAAAATGTTTCTAGTTAATCACAAGCTACTCACCTTCTCGGCACTAATAGAAGCAACTCAGAACATTAGCACTCCTCAGGCTCAGGAGTCCGGATTTAAGGCCAGTTACAAGACTAGCTTCAAATCGTCTCGTGGACCTATTATTGCTGCTGCCTCTGTCCCAGATACCCGAAAGTCACAAGGAGGGGCTCATAGAGGCCAGAAAAGGAAGCAATATAATAGTGAAAAGGGGAATGTTTCTTATCCATGTGGAATCGAGGAGGTAAAACCTCTAGTTAAGGAATGGGTGGCTGACGGAGAGCTAAAATTGCCTTATGTCAAAGAAATGCCATCAAAGAAGGACCGCGAGAGCCTTGAATTTTGCGTTTATCATCGCACATTGAAACATTCGACAGAGAAGTGTTGGACTCTCAGGAAAATCTTCAAAGATAAAGTCGAGGCAGACGAATTGAGGTTCAAAAAGCAATGGATTCAAGACATCCGAGAACAACCATATCCTCAGCACTGAGACAAGGGCAAGAATGTTGCTATGATAGCTTACAAGGGCCTGATGATTGAGGCTATCGCCAATCTCGATGACAATGATTGTTATCTGGACAACGTCTTTAAGCTCGAGGGTGAGCAAGTTTACTATGGAAGTGCTCTCGATCCAGAGGGCAAAACCTTCATGACTCATGTCGAAGATCCCTTTGATCCATAAGGAGGAGAAAAGTACTACGGAAGAGGAGGATACCATGTTTATGTGGCATCTTATTTTGAAGAGACCGAGGAGATGGTTAACTACAAGCCTCCAAGAGTGGAAAAAGATCCGGATCACTATGCCAAAACCCTGCAAGACTATGTACAGTTCAAGCAATTCTTCGACTAGCTTGGACTTTCTAGGGAGGCAAGAACAGAAATCACCAAGTCTATCATCAATATAGCCGAGATACACCATGAGGAATGCATGTCGACTGAGGGATCTATCCCAAGAAAGGAAAAAGAGCAATCTAGTGCCATTACTTTCTCTGAGACTGATCGAAAGTATCCTTTTTCTTACAACCGCCCGCTTTATGTGACTGTTTTTATTAATGGGGTTGAGTTCAAAAGGGCCTTTCTAGATAGTGGATCCTCTATCAACATTATGACTCGCGCTACTCTAGAAAAGGCCAAAATTTCTGAAGAGCACATTGTAAAGTAGCCGATAGTCATCACTGGCTTCGGTGGAGAAAGAAGAGTTACTATAGGATGCGTAACAGTTGATTCAGTCGTCAGAGAGATTCGCTCGGCCACCAAGTTCCATATTATTTACTTCGAGGCAAATTATCACATCATTCTAGGGAGGACTTGGATGCATAGATATGGGGCTGTACCGTCAAGTTATCATCAGTGTGTTAAGGCTAAATGGGGAAAGAAGACGGTGACAATTCAGGCTACAGAAAGGCCTTTCGAGACCCATGAAGCTCATTATTTTGATGCCATCTATTTCACCGAATTGGCTATCGAAGAAATTCCCACCACCTCTAAGCCTCGGGGGGTCAAAATTCCTCGTTGGGAGGATATTAAAGATAACAAGGAGCCAAGGGCAGAATCAAGTAAATGGGCGATGTCTTGACCAGAAAGTCCGCCTATTCTTCGGAAGGTGATGAAAGTCTGAGAAGCAGGCAAGATGGTGTACTATTTGTGAATGTGCGGGGAGTCGGTTTCTTCAGCCACCGACTTCGAGTCAAAAGAAGAGTCTCCTGACAATGACATAGTAATAAAGCCTGAAGTGGCTCCAGAATGCATGCAAGATGGGCCTCAGCCTCAGCCCGAACAACTTATTGAAATAGATCTGAGTGATGGACAAGATGCACCAAGGTCGATATTCATAAGTTTGAGCCTTAGGCCAGAGAAGCGGGAACAGTTATTAAAATTGATAAGCCGGTACTCAGATATGTTTGCTTGGTCATATAAAGAAATGCCTGGACTAGATCCTGACCTAGTCTCCCATTATCTTGATGTGATCCCAAACTCCAAGCCAATCAAGCAAGCTGCTCGAAAATATCATCTAGATCTTGAAGAGAAGATTAAGGAGGAGATTGAAAAACTTCAACAGGCAGGTTTCATTCGGCCAATACAGTACCCCACGTGGTTGGCAAACATAGTGCCAGTAAAGAAGAAAAATGGTCAAATTAGAGTATGTGTAGACTTTCGAGATTTGAACGAATTTTGCCCGAAGGATGAATTCCCTCTACCTCACATCAACACCCTCGTGGATGCCACCTCGGGATACCAGATGTTCTAATTCATGGATGGATTCAGCGGATACAATCAGATTAAGATGGCTGAAGAGGACGCAGAAAAGACTGCTTTTAGAACACCTCTCAGAAACTTCTTCTATACCGTCATGCCTTTCGGACTCAAGAATGCCGGAGCAACTTACCAAAGGGCTATGACTGCAATCTTTCATGACATGATCCATCATGAGGTAGAAGATTATGTTAATGATCTAGTAGTGAAATCCAAGAAAGAAGAGGACCATCTCTGAGACCTTGAGAAAGTATTCAAGAGGTGCCAGAAATTCAAAATGAGGATGAATCCTCTCAAATGTGCTTTCGAGGTGACGGCCGGGAAGTTCCTCTGGTTTCTTGTATATAGGCATGGTATCGAGGCAGATGACGACAAGGTCAAATCTATCAGAGCAATGCCTCCACTGCATTCTTAAAAGGAGTTAAAGAAGTTCCTCGGGAAGGTTTCTTATATTCGGAGGTTTATTCCAGCGCTTGCAGAGATCTCTGCCCCTTTCAGCTCGTTATTAAAAAGAGATACCAAGTTCGAGTGGAACCAAGAGCACCAAAAGGCCTTCGAGAGAATCAAAGCGGCCTTGACCTCACCTCAGACCATGATAGCCCCGCAGCCCGGGGTGCCTTTAATGTTGTATCTAATGTTAACCCCCAAGTCCATAGGGGCATTATTGGCCCAAGATGTAGATGGAGCAGAACGCCCGGTGTATTACATCAGCCGGAAGATTCGAGGAGCAGAAGTCCGATATACTCCAGTAGAGAGACATTGTTTAGCTTTGGTATTTACTACCCAAAAGCTCAGACATTACTTCTTAGCACATCAGATTCAGATTGTTACTAGAAACGATCCAATCTGATACCTCCTCAGCAAGCCTGCTCTAACCGAGAAGGTAGCAAGATGGTTGTTAGCACTAGGTGAATTCGAGATCACATGTATAGCTTCCAAGGCAATCAAAAGCCAAGCCTTAGTCGATCTCCTTACCCAATTTCCAAGTGGTGACTATAAACCAGTGAATGAAGAATTAAGAGGAAAAGTGCATGCAGCTATGGCTTCCGAGGAAAGCTTTTGGACTTTGAGCTTTGACAGAGCAGCAGCCGGAGGGAAATGAGGAATCGGGATAGTCCTTACAAGCAAAAGGGGGGAAAAGTTATATTTGTCTTATAAACTGGATTTCCATTGTTCGAATAATGAAGCCGAGTATGAGGCTCTTATTTTAGGCTTGATAGCAGCTGAGAAGCACTGTATCAAGAAGATTCAGATTCGGGGGGACTCAAAACTGATAGTGAAGCAAGTTTCAGGACAGTTCATCTTAAAAGAGCCTGCCTTGGCCACATATCGAACAATAGTCCAAAGGCTTCTTGACAAATTTCAGAAGGTCGAAATAGAGCATGTGCCTCGCTCCGACAACAAGTTTTCAGATGCCCTCGCAACATTAGGGGCAAGAGTTGACATTCCAGAGGAGGAGGCGACAATTATTATCAAGAAAAGAACAGAGCCTTCAATAATACCCGAGGACAAAGACCTTTCGGAGGATTGGAGAGGAAAAGTCCTCGAACAACTCAGAAGCAAAGTTGGAAAACTGACTATGGCCAAGCTTGCCCAATTCATAATTATTCAAGATGAACTTTATTTCCGAGGAGGTACCGGATTCCTAGCCCAGTGTCTTGGTCAACAAGAGGCAAGCTTCCAACTACAACAGATTCATGACAAGTCTTGCGGGGATAGAGATATTAGTTTGTACAGAAGAATCCAAAGACAAGGCTATTATTGGCCCGAGATGGAGAAGGCCTCGAATCAACTTTAGAAAGAATGCCCCAAGTGTCAGTCATACATCCGGGAGGATGAGGGTTGCTTTGAAATTGATACCCTTGACTGGAGACAAGTCTATATTGACTATCTCAAGGAGGGGACACTACCTGAGAGCCCGAGGGACACTGCACACCTCAAGAGGAGAGCGAGACGGTACTTTCTTGATCAGAACAAGCTTTACAGAAGAAGCATTGAGGGCACTCCCCTGAGGTGTCTCTCCAAGGAGGAGTTGGATCTAGTCCTCGGAAGAGCCCACGAAATTGAGCATCAAGGAGGGGCTCGGCTGTTCGAGCAACTTATACACCTTGGGTATTATTGGCCGATCATGGAGTCAGATGCGTCCCATCACGTGAAGAGGTGCCAGACTTGTCAGAAACACGAAAATTTAATCCATGCTCCAGCTGTAGACCTGCATAGCATCCGAACGCTATGGTCGTTCCATACCTGGGCTTTTGATCTGATAGAGCTCATTTCCACACCTTCCAAAGGGTACAAGTGGATTCTCGCAACTACAGAATTAAGCACAAAGTGGGTTGAAGCAATCCCTCTAAAGAACGCTACGGGGCCTGCAGTCGCGAACTTCATCAAGGAAAATATCATTTGCTGGTTTGGAGTGCCGAACACTATCCTCTCGGACAACGGCACACCCTTTTTAAACAAATATGTGAAGAGCCTCCTAGAGATTTACCAAGTGAAGCATCACAAATCCACACCCTACTATCCAAAAGGGAACGGGCAAGCGGAGGCCACAAACAAGACATTGATAATGATTCTGAGCAAGATGATGGATAAATTTGGTGGGACTTGGTCCGAACAATTGATAGTAGCCCTATGGGCCTATCGCACTTCAAAGAGAAAGTCAACTCAAGCAACTCCTTACTCCCTTGTGTATGGATCCGAGGTAGTGTTACCTATAGAGTTGGAAACACCATCTGCTCGGATGGGTCTCGCCTCGGGGATGGTACTGGAGCCTCGAACCACCAGATTGGAAGCATTAGAGGAAAAGCATGATAGAGCCGCAAAAGTCATAGAAAGGTATCATGAGTCCATCGCCCGAGCCTATAATTAGATTGTGGTGCTAAGAAAGTTCGAAGAAGGTGATCTAGTATGGAAGATCGTAGACCCAATCATGCGAGGACAACCCTTGCCCAAGTTTTCTCCAAATTCAAGCAAGCTCAAGCAGGTACTACAAGCTTGTAAGGGTTGAAGATGGCTTCCGAATTGGCCTGCTTAATGCAAAGTTTATCAAGCGTTACTACCCGTAGATAGACTCATCTATGTTGAATTTCATTTTCATTTTCTTACTTTGTCTAAAAGTTGTATTTCCCTTATGTTATGAAGAAGTTGGTTTTCTTTATGGTGTATGTTTATCCCATCACTTGTAGTGAATATATTATACTTTAGTCAAGAAAGTTGAAGAATTAATGAGAATATTTAAGCTTTTATAAACATGTGCATATGATTGTTCTTTCTGTTGTATCATTCGAAATAAATGTTGTTATCAAGTAGAATGAGAAAACAATGCGAAAATCTCCAAGTAGCAAAGATTTTGTCATTTCATTGCATTGTCCTAGATAAAACATTTTTATCGAAAGGGGCAAGAAAGTAATACAAAAAAAAAAAAAAAAACTCAATCTCTCCTAAAAACACCCGAAGAAGAAGTTGCCCGTCACATCTACATCCTGTGGACAAACAGCAGAGTGTGCCTCTAAAGTCTCCAAGGCCCGAGCATAGCTTGACTCAAGTTCACGAAGAGTTGCCTTTGTCTCATCTATAGAGGTCTGATAAGAGGCAAGCACAGACAAAACTTCCACCCGACGACTAGCGTTCGAAGCTATATCCAGGCGCTTACAAAGCCATGATAAATTCATTTGGTGACGCTCCATGTCAGAGATCCCCTGGTACGCTGTCTCAACTACTTTCCCGTTAAGGTCACACAGCCGTTGCCTGTCCAAGCTATATAGGATAGTGGCAAAGGACTCGAGAAGAGCAGTCTGAATGAGTGGACATTGGCAAGCAAATGAAGCAAAGGTCTCAGGATAACTCGAATGCACAAGCTATAGAACTGAAGCAAACTCAGGAGCTATCCAATAATGGAGAAATGATACTTTGCCAGAAGTCGAAGGAGGAACTGGGGGTGGAAAGGTACTAGTCTTAGGAATCTCCCCAATGTCTATCGGGTTAGATGAACCACCCGGAGGGATAACTTCCGGTAGAGGTCCTAAGCCTGAGAATGCGGATCGATAAGAGGAAAGACCAAAAGCATCATTATCAAAGTGGAAATCACTGAGATTCAGATCCAAAACATTCGAAGGCAGTTGCAATGAAGAGCCTCTAGCAGTCGTCTCAAAGGCAGGTGTCTCCCCTCGAGAAGGAGAACCATGAGGAGTCACAAAAAGAGTCGGAGCAGAGTCCAAGGCAGGACACCAGTAGCGGCCAACACTGAAGAAAAAATAAAGAAGTCTTAATGCTCACAGATAGAAGTACATGACAAACTTCAGAAAGAAAGATTACCTGAGGGCGAATCATTATGCAAAGCCGGGGCAACTGAAGGGCTCCTAGCATCAACAAAGTCACTTGGCCGTACAAGGGGCACCTGATCGATCTCAACATCTAGTGAAGCCAGAATAGTAGCAGTCATCCCTGAAGAAGGAAGGAAGCCCAGAGGATGAGAATCACCATAAGTACCAGAGCGAGTCTCAGAGACTTCTAGCACATCCACCTTCACACAATTCCCAGAGGCACACCTCATCTCTACATTGCCTCTAAAAGCATGGTCTGCGGCATCAATTTTTGTGGCACCAGTCCCTTCAACAATCTCAGTATCAGAGCCATAGTTCTCAATAATCTCAACATCAGAACAGTGAGCCCCGATAACCTCGTCACTAAGATAGCGCTCCTCCTCTGGAATTGAGCGATGAGGGGAACATCTGACCAATGGAGAGGCATCCTCAGTCACGATAGAACGGTGACAACGCATACGTGGGACAAGGTCACAAAAATGATCAGAAGACTCAACCTCATCATCATCATCTATAACTATTATACGAGGGGTGCGCATCTTCACGAGTCTTACAGACAAAGGGAGGGTATCGTCCAGGTCTAAGTCCCGCCTGGTGGGCCTGGTGGAGGCAGCATGGCCAGTAGCCACGGTACTTAGAACCTCAACAACCGCAGGGTCCTACACAACAGGGAGAAATAGAAAGTGTTCATTTAAGAAGGTATAGTTGCAAGAAGGAAAGTAACTTCAAATAAAAAAAAAAAATTTTTGGTACCTAATGGAGCCTTTTGGAAAGGCGAGAAGTGGAAGGACTGGCATCAGAAGCCCTCTTGTGAGCCATCTTCTTAAGGCAGGTGGTCCGAGGACCAAAGGCCTTATTC
The DNA here is from genome assembly GCA_025200525.1 of Camellia lanceoleosa. NCBI lineage: Eukaryota > Viridiplantae > Streptophyta > Magnoliopsida > Ericales > Theaceae > Camellia > Camellia lanceoleosa. The sequence continues at coordinate 88,787,123 of CM045764.1, forward strand.
AAAGGGACTGGCTCTGGAGAAGCGATTGCCAAGCTAGAAGCAGACACTTGAGCCGGAGGGTCATTCGGAGCAGATGAAGTGAAGAAACTCTCATACATATGGTTAGATTTTTGGCTCTCAGGCAGCCGAAGAGAAGAGTCCTTCTTATAAATTGGCGGAGGCAAACATATGGTCGGTCTGCTCTGGACAAACTCAATAAATGCATCGATATTCTTCCGCTAATATCTCCTGAAAGAGGGGGTGAAACCTCTTACTCGGCTTAAGCCTGGCATCGTCAAAGAGTCGAATATAGGAAGCATGTTGTGCACGAGTTCATGAGTAAAGTGCCCATAGCTCTCTGAAAAAGATAATAAAGGAGGTGCTGGCCCCGGGGCACACTAGTCAAACCCGAACTGGCATGATACTCTGTTAGGTTTGTAGACGGTGCTATCAACGCCCTCTTCATGCCATACCGGTAATGAACTTGGACGAACCATCATCAGCATATTAACAAGGTATGCAGAGATACCCTTTGGCAAGGGAAAAGACACCAGGCGGGAGGAACCATGATAGATAAGCGGTATTGCCACACCCATCGGTGGGCATATATAAGGGCGTGCCACAAAGTGCCGGGGATGATCACCAAAGTATTCAAGGATAAGGTAGAAATGACACGTGACCAATGTGTGATCAACGACTGGCAAGACTTCGCTTTCTCAAATGTGCGAGACCCATTAGTACCGAGCACGGGGATACCATCTTTATCCACTATCTCCCGAAGAACCTCTGCCTTGAATACAGTCGGAGTAGGGGCAAACTTTGGGAACCTCTCGAAGAAAAAAACAAAGTAGGAACTGGCCGTGGATGAAAGAAACAAGCTCATATCGACCCACGGAACGAACCATGTCTCGATGTAGTAGATCTAGCCGGTAATAAAGGTTCCTAAGAAATAGCGGAGCCAAAGGAATCCGATCCCCTCTGAAGAGCCTAACTGCCAAGGGGAAGACAAAAGGATTGAGAGAATCCGGAGATGTGCTCGGAAGAATGAAGAATGAAGAATGAAAGGAAACAAGCCAGAAACCCCAAAAAATAGAGCCTAGAGCCATACATCGGGCTGACCTCATACTCTTGAGAATCAGGGTCAACATCTCTAACCAGGGGCTGAAGATCTCTGATGAAGTGGCGGATCTATGCGGTGTAGGAGACATGATCTGTCCTCACTCAATTGGTCCTCCTCGCTGAACCATCAAATACGGAACTCCACCGACCACAAGCTTGAAGATTTAGCTTTAGAGATTGGATCAAAGAATCATCCTCGGAGGGTGTCCGCTCAGGGTAAAAGGCATTAGGGCCGGTCACTTCCAGACGCAGCAACATGAACACATCCTCGAGGGTGGGCCCCATCTCATGCTGGCCAAGTATGATAGTGTGTGTCTCGGTGCTCCACGAAAGAGCCATGGCTTCAAGGCTAGCATTATTGCGGCGGATGGATAGGGATTGAGATGTTTTCACCGGGATCAATAGTCGAGCCTTCTGAAGCCGCTGACAGAGGCTCCTGTCCAAGAGGACATCATCGATCCACTCCTGCCAACCAAAATAAGGGTTTGAGAAGGCCTTGAACTGGGGATAGCAGTATGGAAAGTCCCCTCGCTCAACCTTAAAGCGTAGCACCAATGAAGGGGAAATGAGGGCCTCATAACTGGAGTTAGTGTCCTCAGAGAGACATTATAGAGCCCCCTTTGGAGACAGAAGAGAAGTGGTGGAGGTAGCCGCTCGCCAGAACGGGTCCTTCCGACCAAAATAAGGAGATTTTCTCCACTCAAACGCCAGAGGTACATCCCTCTCTTTCATGAGAGCCGGTTCTGATGACCCTAGGATAACAGATTTCTTTCGAAAAGACATATAGTTGAAATGACAGGTATAAATAGCAAGGAGTCGACCGTATTAAAATTCAAAATATCGGCATTGAAGCAATACAAATTCATAGAAATTCAAATGAAACTTCGGCGTCAACTATTCGTTTCTCAGAGAATCCATGGATTCAACAAATTCTACAAGGAATTTTTATATCAAGAATTCAGGCACGATGTCTACTATTCTAAGGGTCGCAACAATCAGTCATTTTATAATAAGATTTACATGCAACATGATGAGTTTATCAACAAATTCAACCTCGGATGTCATCAACAATTCATCAATAAGAAGTACAATGTCATACGCCGTTTTGTGATGCAATTCAAGTGGGTCATTTTCTCAAAATTACTATGTTTCATATTAAAGATCCAATTTATATGGGGCTCAAAATTTGGATAGAGTGAAGTTCAACAGCAAATGTCAGGCCCAAGATCCGAAGTATTTTACATTTTCTCATCTATAGCAAAATTCAATGGTTTGTCATGCAAATTACAAGAATGTTCCTCCCAAGTCAATGTTGATAACCCAGAATTTCTTTAGCAAATAAAAAAAATTAATCACTCTCAAGCACTACAAATGTCAACATCAGTGGGAGTCACAACATCAAGCAAATTCAAGCTCTACAGTGCAATTTTAAGTCACAAATATCAAGGCCCAGTGTATCAAAGTCTTTGAGCTAAAAAAATTGGAATTAGAAATTCTGAAAAGCTTATTTTACAAAAAGCTTACACCAAGATTAAAATATATATTTATATATATACTTATCCACAGATTTGAGGGAGCAGATTTAAGGCATCAATGACAAAGAAGAAGCCGAGAAATAGTGCAAACCGGAAATAGAGCAAGCCGCGGCTAGAGGCAGTGGCAAGGTCGCAAGTGTGAGATGAAAAACCAAAAAAACCTGGGGCCGTAGATATGAAACAAGCACACCCAAGGCCGACGACATGTTGAGCAGTAAGAGAAGACCACACACGTCGCGTTGAGTGGGCGAACGTGTGTGGTCGGCGTTGGACAATCTGAAGCCGGCGGATTTGGCAACCTCGCATATCATGTTGAATGGGCAACGGCGTGGTCAACATTGGGTAGTTGAGGACGAAGACCACGGGGATGTCGCTGTGGAGTCAGCGTTGGTGTTGGTCAGCAAGAATGGAGCTCCGGTGTGTCTGGGTCTTTGAGGAGCTGCTCGTTACACTGAAGAGAAGCACCGAAGGTGAGTGGCAGCTTGGACGTGACGCCTACGGCTGTCGGAGCTGTGACAAGTTGATGGCTAGGTCGCGACATTGGCCTAGGTTAGCGGCCTCACTTGAAGCTGCGATAATGGCCCGCATGCAGACGACAATGGTCTTCAAAGTAAGAAGAAGCTCTGGTTTGTTGAAGAAGAAGGCCTGATTTCTTGAAAAATGAGAGAGCTGGGTTGGGCTCTCAAATTAGAGAGAGAGAGCACCATTGTGCAACAATATCTATGAAATAGGGTTTTGGCCCTTTCTTTAAATAGAAAAAGAGAGGCGTGATCCTTGGGATATTCCTTCAAATATTCCCAATATATATACATACATATAATGGGCCTGTTGACTCCATTGACTTGCCAAACAGGAAAAGAAAAAGCTTGGTTTGTGGCATTATTCTATTAGTCTATATATATATATAATATGTGCCTGCCGTTTTCAAAAAAAAAAGTGTGTTTGGATCTTTTTTTTTTTTTTTTAGAATAAAAAAATGGGTGCTTTATTGTTCTTTGACTTGGAATAAAAAAGTGGACCTTAGATATTCTACAAGAAAAAGAAGATTTGGACTCATGCTTGCTGATTTATGGAATTGAAGAATTCAAGTTGACTTTCGAAAAATAAATCAGTGGCCAAAAAAAAAAAAAGTTAAAATATATACATAATATATATTAAAAAAAAGAAAAAAAGAAGTTATTTATTTATTTATTTAATATTACTTGTCGATTTTATCCATAAATTGCGGCGAGTCATCAACTTCATCCATAGGCTCTGCCAAGACAACATATTTCTGGGGACGTGATGCAAAGTAGGGCCAAAGGAGTGACAATATGCATGTCCGAGAAATTTAAAATTTCTCGTACACGCAAAGGGCAAATGTAAGAGGAGTTATTTTGAGCCCACTAAATTAATTAGGCCCAATAATCCAAGGTTGGTAGGCCCAAATTTATCGTAAGTCCGAGATTGGTGGGCCCGGATTTATCGCCATCAAACAGGCTACATCGCTCTAAGCCTCGAAAGGGTTCAGATCCATGAACTTAGAGACTTACTCGGGCTCGGACTCGAAAGGGTTCGAATCCACGAACCTAGAGATCCGAAGCACTTGGCTTCGAACAGATTCAGACGTAATCTAAAAGCCGCTCCAATTAATGAGTCCCAGAACACTTCCGAACTCGGAGCTTTCTGGGGTCTACGCACCAAAACCATGGGCGTAATGGAGTTCGAACAAAGGACCCGATCCCGAGGACGGTGAGTGGAGATAAATTCACTCTTTGGTTAAATTAGCCTATACCCAGGTCGAGGTGGCATGACCCCGGGGGGTCTATGAGACTTAGCATTATTTAGTAAGGGGGGGGGAGGGGGAGTCCTCTAGGACTACCTCAGCCCCTTGGGATGATTGGGGATCATTGGTTAGGTGTGGCTAAGAAGAAGGATTCGCCGAGGGGTTGATCTCCTCTTCGGGGTTTTCCTCATCCTCGAAGAGGTCACCTCCTCGGACAAGGTTGTTAGAGAGAATATTCTCCATGTGCCTTGCACATGGGCTCCATCCTACATCATGAGGTGCCTATAAATAGCACATACCCATAGCTTTACAAGGGATGGATTTTGGAGAGAAAACTCTTGGGAAAGAACTAATTTTCCTTCTCTATTATCAATCTTGAGAGTGAAAGTGGGAGATCCATGGGAGAGCCTTGCCATTATTCTCTCTCTAGCTACTTTGTCTTCTTCTTCACCCAATCTCTTATCTCTATCATCTCTTCACGTTTGTGTTCTTAGTTGAGACTATTAAAGAATCTAAGTCTCTCATCATCTTCTAGAGAATTCGAATTTTTCTTTAAGAATCTTCGAAGATCTTTGAATTTTCCAGCGGCGTTCTTGAACCCTATCATACACCGTTTATATTATTAGGCTCGTTGATAAGCTTATCCTCACAAAGAATTATATTGATTGAATAATTGTAGATTCATTATTATATTATAGGGGCACTTTTTCATAAATCCCTTTTGACCTACTTATGTTCCATTTAGACCACATTATTTTCTTATATTTCAATGAGTCCTATGAGTGACATAGTTACCAAATTACTCGTTATAGTATTCACATTTACAGTGTGAATGTTCTGTGATGTGAATGTTCACATCGTCAATGTGAATGTTCACACCATTAATATGAATGTTAACATGTCAATGTGAATATTTACATTGTCAATGTGAACATTCACACGTCAACGTGAATATTCACATTTTAAATATGAATGTTCACATCACTAAATTGCTAACCGTTCAAAAAATATTTGTAAAGGTAGAAATGTCCATAAAATACTTTAAATGTGAGAATTAGGATTTGGTAGATCAAATGTTCAACTAATAGGATTTATTGGAATACAAAAATATCTTATGGACTAATTGGAATACAAACACTTGAAAAATGATTTTCTAATAAATCTCCTTATATTATATTTTTTTTAAAGTATAATTATTATTTTTTATATGACAAATGTGATTTAATCATGTGATTATTATTGTACAAACAATTTGTATTTTTATAAAAATAATTTTCTTGACAGACCCTATAATATGAATGATTTCAATTATTGAAATAGACACCACCCATGCAAGAATTAAGGACTGATTTGAAAATTGATTTTTTTAATAATTTTTTAATTTCTTATGAAAAAAATATAAAAGACATGAAAAGAACGAATTGATTTTTTGTATTCATTTTGTAACTTTTTTAACTAAACCGAAGTTGAATACTATAAACCGAGTGGCGTACGAAAACTGAAAAGAATGGAATCAAATGATGAGGAGAGTCGGTGGGAGTGTAAAAATAGCCCGCGGTCCGTGGCCAAGCCCACCCGCTGCTCGGGTTGGGCCCAGCCTGTTTGGGATCGAGCCCAGTCCAAGCTCTTGGGTTTGGGCCTGGACTATCATTTTGAAGCCCAGCTCATCTTGTGGGCCCAGCCTGTTACCCAGCTCATCGGCTCGTTTAAGGCCCACTCAAGGCCCGGCCCGCCCGAGGCCTGATGCTTTTTTAGTGAAAAATAATAAAATTTTGGTAAAAAAATTTGTTAGGCCCGCCCAAGCCGAAGGCAAGGCCTAGGCCCACTGAGCCAGCACGAGGCCTGGCCCGGCTCATCCAAGGCCTGAATACCCTTGGGCTTGGGCCTAATTTTTTGGCCCTTGGGGTTGGCCCGGCCAGGCTCGAATTTTGGCGAGAGCCTGCAAGGCCTGACATGGGTTGGGCTGAGCCAGATTTACACCCCTAGGGGTCGGGTTTTTTTGGTTTTACGAGTGGAATTTTGATTTTAAATTCAATTATTTTAACGATATAATTTTTATTTTATTTTAATTTTGATAGTTTTAATTTATCTATTTTTATATTTTAGGGAAAATTAGTTTAAGTTTTTTTTTTTTTTAGTAATGGAAGAGATCCACAATATTATTTTATAATGTCTAAGGTCCTTCAACCTCACACCCATATATTACAGAGAAATTTGACTCTCTCAAATCAAACCTCATCTCTCTCTCTCTCTCTCTAAATCCAAAACTCACTTCACTCCCTTCCATGGTCGCCGCCCCCGCCTCCACTGCAGTGACCGACTTCCTGGACATAATCCTCTCAAACATAATCGCCACCGTCTCCAACACCTACAGTCGTAACTCTGCCACCCTCGTCTACCAGAAATGGCTTCTCCTCGAATGCGCCACCCGCACCCACCTTACCCTCCGCGGCAACGTCGGCGACGTCTTTATTCTCTCCACATATTTCCGATCCGTTTCCCACCTCGACCTCTCTCTCCTCTCTCCTTAGGCCACTCTCTCATCTCCTCTGCCCCTGCCCCAAACCCCTCTCTCATCGCCCAACTCCTTCGCTAGGGAGATTGGTGTCTTGGTGATTCAAGTGTTGGAGTCAAGTGAGGACTTCGTTGAAGACTTTGAGTCTTTGTTTGTCCTATCGATTTTGCTTCAGCGACGACGACGACGAATCCATAGCTTTACTACCGCAACTTTCGTTGTCTTCCATTTCCATTAAAATCAAAGAAAATCAAATCAAATTGAAATCAGAAGAAATTGAAGTTTGGATTCAAAAGAAATTGCAGTTTGGATTTGTACTTTTCTGCAATATTGGTGAGAATTTCACTATCTATTGTTTATTGTGTGAATTGTTGAATTGTTTTGATAGGTATAAATTTTGGAATAGAATTGTTGGATAAGCTAAGACAGAGGTTTTCTTCACAAAGAAATTTGTGAAAAAAGCCAGAAAATTCTCTATGAACAAAGTTAGAGAAATTTTAATTTTATTTCTCTGGTTTGAATTTAGAGAAATTTCAATTTTCTCTAATTTGAACCCAGAGTAATTCTCTGCACGTAATGAGGCAATTTTCTCTGGTTTGGAGAGAATTTCCTTGGGAAGTCCAGAGAAATTCTTCGAATCGAATTTTCTCTGGATCGATTTGAGTGACCTTAAACATTATGAAAATATTAGATGTCCTTTATGATATAAAATATTAATATCATAAATCCTAAAAAAAATCCTCTATTTGATCAATACTCTTTCAATTTTTTTTTCTAATTTATTAAAATTGGATTAGAATAAATATTATCGAATTAATTAATCTTTCCATGACGTTGAATACTACAAAACAAGTCGAGTGACGTGGTAGACATTACAATTCCAAGACGGTACATAATCCTTTCTGAGAGCATCTCCAAGAGATTTTTCAAATGAGGTTTGTTAACTATTATATCTAGCATTATCATATTTTAGGCACTTCAATGGGTTAACTATTATAATAACTATTTTAACAAAAATTTTCAACACTAGCTACATTTGAAGAGTCTTGAGAGATTCTTTAAACAGTTTGTGTGTGCAAATATATAAAATAAAGAGTAGCGTTGGAGTACTGTTTGCACCACATTTTATTTTTCTATCAATTGTGACCTATTAATTATGGCCAAGTTCGATTATGATTTGTTGATTGAAATTTCAAAGAATAACCTTGACCACATTTGTTTTTATTATTATTATTTCTATCAACGGGTATCCTGACATGATGTGACAAGTATACTAGCAATGTGGTATGGAAGAGATGATGATGTGGCTTGAAAAGATTAAATAAAAGCCAATAAAAATATTGGTTGAAATCAATTAGAAACCATATGCTAAAATCGGAGGATCAATATCAAATCAAAGCACAAAATCTGCAGGTAGTTCCTATGAAGATGGGATATGGTTTAGTGGAGCAAAGATCAAGGAGGATCATGAATTGATGGTTACAACATGAGGTAGCCAAGCAAGTGTAAAAGGAGGAATTGAAGAATGAAAAAGGATCCAACAATCATCAACCACGCTTGCAAAGAGTTTATCTAGAAATAGTTTAACTTAACATTATTAGGAATAGATTAGAGATAGCTTTTTCCAACCCTCACTTCTCTTCTTTCTGTCAATTGTCGTATTTTTCATTTTCTTTGTTCTTGCTTTAGTTCTTGTAACTGATAACAAGTGACAATTTGATTGAATAAATACATATTCTTTTCTTCTCAAAACCTTCTTTACTTAATTACCTAAAGGGAAGTCCTTAACCTGTTTAAGGCATAAAACTCAACCACAAAGTCTGATATTTTTTGTGTTTATTAAAATTTGTTTAAGTCTGTCGATCAAATCATTATCGATTAGCTTGAACTAGATTTTTACCAACAAGTGCATAGATAAAAAAGGAATTAGGTGAAATAAAGAATTACCTTTTATATATTTTTAGCTAGTAAAAAATGAAGAATCATAATATGATTGGAGTTGCTCTAAGCCTAAGGTTGTTTTTCCATCAATAAAATTATAAATTCGTCAATTTTATGCAAAAAATTATTCTAGAATATCAATATCTAGTCCATATTTATTCTACACATGAATCACACAAGATATACAGTCAATTTCCACCGTACATTTTAATTTTTGACACAAACCTAAGACTATATTATGAAAAAAATAAAAATAAAGGTGATATGTGATTATATAATCAGAGATTATCATGTTAATTGAATTATCTTTGATTAAAATTTACTTTTGAATTATAAAATTTACTTTTTATTTATAATTTTATTATTAATTAATAATATCATATCTATACTATCTATATAACCAAATGTAGTTGTTAAATCAAAAAGCTCCAAAACTTGAATCCTAAATTCTCATAATTTTAAAGAAAAAAAAAATATTATGTGGCACTTCCCTTCACCTCCTTTTCCACTCTTCAAGCCTTCTCACTCCTTCTCTCTATATAAAATATAAAATTAAAAAATAATAAAATATTCATCTATATCCATCACCAATAATAATATTTATCTCAAAATAATAAAATATTCATCCATATCCATTACCCACAATAATATCTATCTCATTCTCAATCTCAATTTATAAAAAAAGAAAAGAAAAAAAGAAACCAAGAACTTCTACAACTTTCACACACATGTTTCTCTATTCAGTTTATTCCAGTCATCTTTTATTTGCTCATAATAACTCATCTTCTCAATTGTTATATTTTTCAAGTTTGATTATCTGCAAAAATCATTACAAGGTCAGTGTAATATTATTTTTTACTTTATATGCATTTTTTCAATGTTTGTTACTTTGAGTGTATATATATATTTTTTTCATTATTTTTTAGTTCATCTATCTTTTCATCTTTTTTATTATTACATTTTGCATGATTTGAGCTTGCTTACTTTAAAATTTTTAATTTGCTTTTATTTTTCAATTTAATTAGATTCGAAACTTTCAATGTTTTTCAATTTTATTTGCTTTTGTTTTTCAATTTAATTATCTTTTCAAAATTTTCTATCAATGTATTTAAAAAAAAAAAATTATTATGAAGCATGCAATTTAAAAATTAAATATATTTTATTCTATTACAACTTTATTAAAAGTGTAAATTTATTTTGCTACTATTCAAGAAAATATATATGTCTTTATTTTGATATAACAAAAATTAAATTATCTTCTATTCATACATAATCTCTCATAAATATCTTATCTTTTTAAAAATATTGATTATCAGCAACCGAATTTCCACATTTCTCTCTTTTTTTTATTAATTTTTTATTTTTTTAGGATGTTTATTTTATTTTTATCTTTTTTCAAATTAGATTTGATATCTATCTTTTTACCTATATATCTATATCTATACTATATATAAGGAAATATAGTATCTTCTCTAAAATTTTCAAAGTCTCAATACTTAATTCTCAAACAGTTGATATTCTTTTTCCTACATGTCACTCTCTCAAAATTATGTTTTAAATTTTTCTTCATCCTTATTTTTCTCCAATAAAACACATTTTTTTTCCTCTTAATATTGTTTTTATTTTAAAATTTTAACTTTTAAAATCTTTTATTATCTAAGACTCCTTATCTCTTTTTATTTTATTTTTTATTTTGCTTAATCTTCTCCTGTATCTTCATTTATCTTTATTTCTTATTCCTTCCTTTTTAAATTTTTTTTTAATCCCCAATCCTATCATTATCTCCAACTTTATTTTTATTATATTGTTTATATGATCCCTTTTTTAAATTTATTTTAATGTTAAATCTAATAATTATCTTCAAATTTATTCCTATCTGATAATGATCTTCAATTTCATTTCTATCTTATTTTTCAAATGCTTCATATTTTAGCTATATATTCTAACATACCATAGAGTTTTTTTAGTGTTTGCATATTGGGTATAAAGTTTTGTTCAAGCTCTGCGTTTAAGATTCGAGTTGCATTCAACCATCAACAACGTCACAATTAGTTAAGCAATTGTAGGATTCAAGGGTTTGATGAATTTTATTCTTTTTGTATACCTATGTGTATATGTACTAGGTGCATTTTTTGTTGTTTTCTTTAAAGCGGGCTTTGAACATTTTTACATTATTTGTAGTAGTGTTCATTTTTACATTATTTGTAATAGTACCCATTTTTACATTATTTGTTTTTAAAGCTATAATAATGTCCGATAGAAATATAGTTCAAGTTGCTAAATGACTTACTTGGACTAAGATAATTTTATAATCAATGTTTTAAATGACAAATTTAAAAAAAAAAAATGAATGTATGAACTTAAGTATGAGATAGTTATCATATTCAAAATATTTCTTAGTTACAATTCCCGATTATATTTTTAATTTATAAGAATTTTTTATTTTATTATACAAAAATTACTATAATAAATTATTTAAATTATACATTCCTGTGCATAGCACGGGTTACTGCTAGTATTAATGATAAGATAGTATCACTATTAGACAATATTTGTACTTAAATCGGTAGAGAGCGAAATTTTGCTTTCATATTATTTCCAAAGTCCAAACAGAAAAGGGAGATGCCTCTTTTTTATGTGCACGGATTATCAACAAAATTGGAACATGTTTCGCACCCTGTTTGTTTGGATAGAAAATGATATTAATAATAATAATTTTTATAATTTGTGGTATATGGTAAATGAAACAAAAGTTAACAGAGAATATGTAAAATATAAACTTATTTAAATGACCTGAAAATTTTCAAACTAAAATCATTTTTATTATGTACCCACACAAAAGGTAATTCTACATTGCATACTTTCTTTTAGCGTGTGTACCATAAGTAAATTATGATAATTTTTTGTATTGATATCATAAATCTTATAACTAAATCACTTTTGGTCATAATTAAAATAGACAAAATTTGTCATAACCAAACATCACTTTAGGCAAAACTAAAACCTCTCCGGTAATAACCAAAATAATAATGATAATATATCATAACCAATGCTACGTTAAATCATAATCAATATCAAAATGGGTCATAATCAAATAGTTTCGTAATCAAAATAGCTATATAGTCCAAATCTAGCCAACAAATCTGACTAACAGCTGCTTAAAATGCATAGAGCACAAGCCATATCAAGTTTGATGACACAACTGGTTTTGAATCTTTTGATCTCGACACTAGTTTTTCCTTTGTCAGCTACACCACTGAGAAGGCTGAAATCTTTGGAAACAATAAAGTACCTCAATCACAAAGGGCCATACCACGGTCTACCCACCTGAAGAAGATGCATTCTTTGCAACAAAGGCCTTTAAACCTCACCCAATTCACCCTTTTGTGGATCTCTAAGGTATATATATATACTAGCAGTGTATGCAAATACTATGTGTGCGCAGTTTTTGAATTTGCTGAATGAGAAATTTGAGTTGGTTTTGAAAGCTAATTAGTAGTTATTTACTGAACGTAACATGTTTATTCATTCAGTTGGTAATTCTATGGAAAGTTTAGGAAATTGAAATTGTGTGACAACGCTTCAAAAGCTATTATGTGTTAAAAATTGTCTTTTTCAGGCAGACGACTCCGGGTGGGGAAGTTACATGGGAAGAAAGCCATCTATATGAGATATGGGATTGGAATGGTACACTATCTCTAGCTCTCTTTAGATGTTTACGAGAGTATTTATCATTAATCAATCAAATTCATAGAAAATTAAAGGTGTCCCTATAGGAGCAGCTAATTCAAATTCTGTGTCTCTATCTCTATTGTCCTTCCTACTGTCACAACTCACCTTGCATAAAAAGAATGCATAAAAAACTGCTTCAATGTAAGAATCAAGTCAAACCACTAGTTAGTGGTTATCATCTTCAATTTTATTATATTGCAACAACAAAGTTACGAGATTAGGGCATTCAGGCAATTCTGTTAATTTTTTGATTTAGTTTCTCATCAATCCTTTTCACCTATGTTACTATGTAATTTCAAGTGCTTATTTTTGTAAATTTGGCACCTATGTGGTAGAAAGGAGTTGATTTGGGAAGGGGAACAAAGTTCAAGTAGTTGGGATCAAGGATTCCTTGAGTTTTTAGGTAACATTTATTATTTGCACAAACTCGATGCTTCTCATGGTGCATAACCTTATAAAACAAATAGGGAGACACATAACTAACTTATCATGTATCCCCATACTATTGAAAGGGCACACCACGTGCGCTATAGGTCGGACCTACTTAAAGTTAAAATCTATTTGGCTATAACTAATTTGTTATCGGATACATGGTATTCCTGAACTCAACCAACTCACGCTAGCCGTAGTTGGCCAAAAAAGTTTGCTCAAACATATATGCTTCATATTTACCAGAATAGAAACTAAGACCTAGAATATACATTAACAAATACTTTGAAAACACCCATTGTTTCATATCCTTTTCATTTTTATGCAAAAACAAGTTTTGCAAATTTGAAAGCAATTTTTTGGTATTTCTTAAAAAATAGATTATTTCCATAAATTCATCCCCAAAATAGTTCTCACTCTTCGGAAACAGTTCACCAAATGAAAACAGAAAACCAGAACACGGAAAACGAAAACAAATAAAGTCTACAAATAGTACTTACAAGTGAAATTGTCTGATTCAGGTGAATGCTGCTGCAACAACACAGCAAATGTTGGATCTGTTCGACATAACAGGAATTGTACAGCCGGCAACTTGAACAATTCCATGTCAATTGGAGATGTCACCATCCCAAAACAATTTGACCACACTGGCATTTGGGATTGACGGGTATGAAGTCAATCATATTTCATCATCTTCCCACTGTTTTTCTTTTTTAATTAATCTAATTATTGACTGATTGATTACCCATATGAGACTTCATTATGTGCAGAAACCGAACAGAACATTGGCGACTAATGATGTTGCTGAAGCTACAATGTACCTGAAATGCAAGGGGTTAATCTGTTGGGACAAATTGGGTATGGCTACGAGGAATTCTTCTCCGAGTCAGGGAAGCCTAATACTGCTCAACATTTGTTATGGGCTCGGATAACCTGCAACTGGCTTCAGTTAGCTGCCGGTTTGGCGGCAAGTCATCCCTAACATTTTTTTTTTTCTTTTTCCTTGTGTTCTTTCATCTTAGCTGAATTTTCTTTGTGATTTTAGTACTTTTTGAAGGTGGGTTGAATGGAAAACTCTTCTTTATAAGTAAGGATGAAATAGAGAAGTGGCACTTTTGGATAGGGATTTGTGTTGTGGGCAGATTGTGAGAATAGGACTAATTTCTTTTTGAGTTCTGCAACAGAGGTCCATTTGATTAGAGTGAAAAATATGATGGAAAGTGAAAATGATAGAAAGTGTAGTGAAAGATTTTTTTTTTTTATTATCTAGTATGCTTTTGGTTGAAATTAAGTTTTTGAAAGTTACAACAGCTTGCTACTGAGAAAATAAATTTTCTTGTATTTCTTACAAGAAATTCAAAGTCAAGTTACTGTACTGATACGGACTATATAAGAAATCTAACCTTTTTGTATTTCTCTACATTCTCATGCTTGACAAAGGCAGAAGACCTCCATTTTTTTTCTTTTTTTTTTGATATTGCCCTTTCCATCTCTTTCATTCTATCCAAACGTCGCCTATATGAAGTTTTTTTCTTTTTTTTTTTTTTGGGTGAAGTCTGCAAGTTCTAAGTTGTGTACTGCAGGGAATGGAACTAGAACAATGTGCGAACTCAAGTATGTGCCTTCCTCATAAGCCAAAACTAGTAATTGGACTCCAGGGATCATCAGCCAACATTTTTGCGGATAATGCAGCACACCAGGACTTCCTCTTCAATACTTTTTGAAAAATCTAAAATCCCCAAGATAGTCAGCGAAGATGGAAAACAAAGGCTCAATTCGGGTTGGATTTGCATCTATACACTCACATCCTCACTAAAATAAAAGAGCGAATAAAATTACAATTGAAAGGAGTTTTGTCAAATGAGATTGCCAATTACAAAAACTTAACAATCTCTCCCTTTGGCAATTCTGTGACAAAACACACCTAACAAATAAAATGCTAATCACCCCAACCCATTATAACCAACAAAAACAAACTTCTTTCTCAAGGTCAAGATTTGCAAAACAGCTATTAGTGCCACATGAGTATGTGAATGCAATAGACATATGAAAAGATTGTCTTGAAGCAGGAATAGATGGAAATTTTAAGAACATGAAGACACACACACACAAAAAACTCCCTCTCAAAATTCTCTCCCTTTTTGTCATGAATTGTCAAAGAAGCTCAGTCAACTAAAGCAAGAGTATATGAAACACATAAGCAAGGACAGGATGATGTAATAATCAATAGCATGTGACAAATAAGCAATAAGTAGTGTATAGCAACATGCAAACCAACTAACACCAATCTTCCATTGCAAAACCAATCAATGTAAGTCCATGCTAAAGAAAGTCCACTGCAATGATTAACCAAACTCCTTCTCACTAAATGCAACCACAAGCACCAAAAATAATGAACAAAAAGGAAAAGACAAAAACAATATGGTGGAGCAAGTAAGGAATTTTAGATTTGTACCTTAAAACACACAAGAATATCCAAGAAACAACATTACTTGAAAACAAAATGTGCACAACCTCTAGAAGATTCCTCATGAAAGAATGTGATGCAACATGTGAAAAGTATAGATCCCATGATAAAAGTGTGTGTGTGGCTCTTGGAGTTCGACAAACAATAAATTCCAATCCTAGTAGTGATTTGATGGCTGGACCTCCAACAAGAGAATCTAAACACAATTTAGGAAAGTCAAACTACTAGGAATCAATGGGTATTTTTTAAGTAAATGCAGAGACTCCCCCTCAATCAATGAATCAAATTTTTAAATTTTTCTTTCTTTCTTTTGTACACTCATTGGCAGATTTCACACTCAAGAGTATGGAAACCAAACTAGAGAAGTATGGATCTATGTTACACAGACTCGGGTACAGGTATCGGGTGTAGGTGTGGGTGTGTATTTAGGGGTCGGACACTTCAAAATTAAAAATTAAGGATACGTGAATATGGATCCAAATTTGGATACGAGAACGGGGATACGTTAAATAATTTTTTTTATAAACATATTTATTTTATGAAGATGAGTTTAAAAAAAAAAAGGAATAAATAACAGATTTTGTTAAATAAAACAAATAAAATATAAATAACAAATAAAAAAATTATAAAAATTATTTTAGATATAAAATAAATTATATTATATATGATAAAATAAGTTATTTTTATTTTAATAAAGATGTTGGCCAAATACAAAACACTAAAAAACTAAATAGGCCCAAACTTATTTTATTTAGACCCAAACAATTAAATAAGCCAGAATAAAGCACTATAGGCCCAAACAAAATAAGGCAAATACAAAACACTAAATAGGCCCAAACTTTCATTTTATTTATTTGGGTCTAGCCCATTAGCCAAACCCAAACCCAAACCTAGCAAATGCTCTGCAGCTGTATATGGTCAAACTCTCTCTCTTCTCTCACCATTTTTCTCCTCTTTCCTCTCTCTGAAATACGCACAATAGAGTTCAAAAACAAAAAAAAAAAAAAAAAAAAAGAAGAAAAAAGAAGAAGAATAAAGAAATACGCACAACACAGCACAACACAGCATGATCAAAGCTCTCTTCTCTTTCTTCTCCTTCCCACTTGGTGATTATGACTCTCTCTCTCTCTCTCTCTCTCTCTCTCTCTCTCGGTTTTATCTCTAGATGATGTGGTTATTGTAGCTGACATTCACTCGTCGATGAAGCTATGATCCAACAAATCCAGATCTCAAACCCAACACATCCATGTGAGTATTTCAATCTTCTTCTTCCTTTTTGATTAGCTGTGTCCGAGAGAGAGGACGCAAATCCGACACAGATTCCATACCCGTACCCATGTTGTGTCGTGTCGACACGGGTACTTCGCCTTGAACTGCCGAGTCCATGTAACGTAGTCATGGATAGAATAAGGATAGCTTGGTTAGTGACTTTGAGGCAGCTTTTTCCTCATGCCCTGGTTACAATAAATTGAGGGGAAAGCCGTGGAGATGAAAAAAGATGGTAAGTGGTTAAGAGGCTCAACATCACCCATGATGTGCTAGTATAGGTCAAATCCTCTAGAAATGCAAAAGACACAATGCTAGAAGTCCATAGAGAAATTTGATCACTTATACGAAAGATTTCGATATTTGCTAATCCAAGAGTGTATACAAAATGAGACATACTAATCAAAGTACACACACTTCGAAATGAGTAATGACCACATAAAGTACACACATATCAACATGTAATGGATATTCTCATCAATTCCAATATGCACCAAGAATTTCTCAAAAATTTCAAGCTTGTAAAACCATATTAAGAAACTCTTTTTGTTTTATTTATTTATTATATATATATGGAAAGCAAGAAAGAAACGAACAAACATGGACAAAAGACCAAAAAACAAATAGATAAAGACTCAAAACAAAAAGAGAAAAGAAAATGAATAAACAAATTAACCCATGTCAAACTTTCTTACTCAAACTGCTTTAGTATGAACAATGTTGTGAGTATTGTAGTTCTTGGGTGATGTCTTGATGTTGTGATTCCCTTCCCCTTCAATAGGAACACGTCTCAACTTGGTTTCCAACCTCATACTCCAAGGTCTAGGCAAATGCAAACTCGTTTCATGTTTGGTCTTGAACAAATCAAAACAATGAGGTCTAATTTGATCCTTAACCTCATTACAACCAATGAAATGTCTTCTTCCCCATAAGGTATTAGAATTTCTTCCACTTCTATGAGACACTCTCCCATGCATCTCATAACAATAAGGGTGAATATGACCATATATATGTAGACGTCCCCGAACGCCCCGGGGGGATGAACCCCGTTCTGTTTGTTTTGCGCTTACTACAGTTCGGACTCAAATTGTCACGGTTCTAAATCTGAACCAAAGAGTCCAAATCTGGCAAATCGTTTTGAGAAAACAGATTTTTGAAAAGAAGTGCCAAACATGGACTGCTTTGCCAGATACAGAGTCGCCACCTAAATGTTTTTTAAAATAGGAAATTTAGGAAACCCTGACTCGATGCCAAAGGCCACGTGCCCGTCATCACCAAAGTTGCCTCAGCTCGGGAGCTTGCGTACGATTGGGGAAGGTCAGCTATGAGCACCCCCTCTCGCCCGATCCGAAGATCGGCCTCTATTAACCATGATATCCAATTTTGAAAACGTTATGTGTTCTTATTCCGGTTATTAGCCTAAAATTACTATGTTATGCGCACAGCAAACAAGTATAGACCAAATCGCCTAAATTGGAACAAAACATAGCATGTTTGTTTTGAAAATGGTTTGCTACTCGCAAGTAGGCTAAAATGCAGATTTTGCCACCCTCAAGTGGGCTTTTAGAAAAAATGGTTTTGCCACTATCAAGTGGGCTTAAAACTCACAGTTTTTAATGCATTATCCCAATTTAAGCAATTCGACCTTCATCCACAGGCATTCAAGCAGTTATATCACATAAACAGCTAGCCTCATGGTAATCATGTAATTATGGCCACACTCACACGCATGCGGTATGCTAAAGCATAAAAGCTTACCTAGTACTCCAAGCCAAAACAAAAACTAGTTAGTAATCATATGCATGATCCTAGTTCATGTTAGAAATGGCTAATGCAACACATGCAAAATGCAGCTATAATAGGCTCGGCTATCCTAAACATGGCATGTGAAATGCTGCAAATAACACGTATTCAATTTGGAAATTGAAATACAAATGTAGTTAGAATGATGTACCGAGCCCGGTGCATGCAAAACGAATAAATGGGTGCAAACATGCTATCATACTGTTATGCTAATTTAAATATGCCCTAGTCTACCATCATAAGCAGGTAAATAAAAGGGAAGAAAGACGTGGGATTGGAAGACATGCACACACTCACACACGCTTATTACAAATATGTCCTCACACAGAGGGACCAAAAGAATAATACAGTCCGAATAATAAATCAACTATCCTAGATAATTAATTATTACAAAACTTCTAATTTAATTTACAAATTAAATGCAAAAGGGAAAAGGCCGCAGCCCTGCCTCGGGATGTGCGAATGATGCATGTTTGACTTGTCTTGCCCGAAAACTCGCTGCCATAGCACTGTTGCCTCTGTTTACACTGCTTAGCTTCTCTGAAAATTGCACAAGTCTCAGGATAGGTTCTTTGCACATTGTGGAACACCACCGGCTAGGAGGGATGGCCACCGGCCATGGGAAAAGGTCACCGGCCTCTAATGAAGTTATCGGCCAAAAATCCCTGGCCGGTCGGCACTCTATGTAGCCGACCGGCCAAAACTTCCTGCAGAACCTGCAATTGACAGCAACAGAGGGCAAGTAGTGTATGGCATGGAATTTCAAGCAAATGTGTGCATGAACACACTCCCTATCATGCAATGGACTCAAGGGAGCTTGGCCCTCGACCCCCGGGCCATCAATCACGCATTTCAATGCATGATGGCCCAAAAGCCAAGTTAGCAACTTTGATATCAAATGAAATGCAAGCACAAAACACATCAAAGGCCCCAACCTCTATCATGCTTGATCAAGAGGTGAGACAATGCACAAAAATGCACATGCAACCTAAGCATGCAAGCTAACATACAAACATGCAATGCAACTACATGGCACGCACAATGCTAACAACATAACATGCACAACGTATTGAAACATGGCATACACAATGCAAGATGGACTTACACCAATGTGAGTGGACCTTAGCCACACTCACATCAGTGGCCATTAGATGAAAATGAGACCATCGAGATGCGTGCACACATGCACGCAAACCGAGGACCGATCCTAAGGCATAAAATGCCACTCTACCCACGCATGGCAAGAGATGGAACAAGGTATGCAAACATGCAAATTTCAGCACTAAAACATGCTGCTAAACAGCCCTGAAACATGGCGATATGGCACCCGATGCATGAGATGAGACCCGAAACACAAAAGTAGGTACATGGAATGGCTTATAGCTATACAAAGCATGCATTATTTGATCATGAAGCATGAAGACAGAAGCAAGGAAGTCCCAAAACATGCATATTTCCAGTTTAAAACTTGGCCAAAAAGTGCTAGCAAGATGGACTAAATTAGCATGCAATTTTGACTAGCTAACATGGTTTACATGGAAAGTGTATGAAGCATGTGGAATCTCATCAAACCATCAAAAATCAGTTAATAAAATATGTGAAAATAGGCCCAAATAACCACTGATATGCAGCCAATGCATGCAAAAAAAGATGAGCTCCTTTAGAGGGCCATGCAAGAGGTTATTAAGTACATGCATCATGGACATTAAGCATGGTGAAACCAACTCTGGAAATGGCTCAAGAGGGTCCAAAAACCCACTAAAAATGCCCTGGAATGAAGCTTAGAAGCATGAAACTATGAGGTCCTTTGGAAGGCCAAAAAGGGCACTAAACAAGACAAGAAGAGAGGGGGTCACCCCCCTCTGATTTGGGCTCTCAAAACAGCAAGCTAGCCACTGGAAATCCACTGGATTTCAGTGGCTAGAAGGCCAAACAAAGCACCAAACCAAGGCTTCGAGATATGGCTCAAAATAAGATGCAAACAAGCATACAAGGGGGTAGACGACCGCCAACAGAAATGAGACCTGAAACAAACATGCTTAGAAGCTCAAAAAAAGACTTTTCTCAGTTAATACCAAAGCTCGAAAATGCTCACAAGTAGGGCTAAAATAGCATGCAAAAATGGCCCTAAAAGAGAGATTTGAAGACAAGAGGTAGTAGATGATTTCAAACAGCAAAAAGTTCTTAATCAAGCATAAAGATGAGCTCAAAATATGACACTTTTTAGTTCATGAAAAAGTCCAGAAATGCTTGCAAGTATAGCTTATAAATGAAGCAAGAAAATGCAAGTTTAAGGGAAATGGGTGCTTACCCTTGAAGAGCAGCAAACCAGTAGCTTGTGGTCCATATTTATGAGCTTCTAACCTCTGTAAATGGCCTTCAAAGTGCTAGAATGGAGGATGGAGGTGTTGTGCTATGGGTTGTATGGCAAATGATGCAAGGGCAAGGGTGTGTAGCACGTCCCGCGGGGGAGACCTCGCGCTAACAGTTCGGACTCGATTTGTGTCACGGTTCTGAATCTGAACCAAAGAGTCCAAATCCGGCAAATCGTTTGAGAAAACAGATTTTTGAAAAGTAGTGCCAAACATGGACTGCTTTGCCAGATTACAGAGTCGCCACCTAAATATTTTAAATTGGGAAATTTAGGAAACCCTGACTCGGTGCCGAAGGCCACATGTCCGTCATCACCAAAGTGGACTTGGCTCGGGAGCTTGGGTACGATCGGGGAAGGTCAGCTATGAGCACCCCCTCTCGCCCGGTCCGAAGACCGGCCTCTACTAACCATGATATCCTTTTTTGAAAACATTATATGTTCTTATTCCAGTTATTAGCCTAGAATTACTATGTTATGCGCACAGCAAACAAGTATAGACTAGATTGCCTAATTTGGAAATAAACATTGCGTATCCGTTTTGTCTCGAAAAACGTGTTAGATTTTGCTACTCGTAAGTAGGCTAAAATACGGATTTCAAGGAGTATTCCCAACTCAAGCAATCCAACCTCCACCCACAGGCATTCATACAGTTTATCATGTAAGCATTTAGCCGCATGGCAATCCTACTGTCATGGCAACACTCACACGCATGCGGTATGCTAAAGCATAAAAGCTCACCTCGTACTCCATGCCAAAACAGTAAACTAGTTAGCAAAACAATGCATGACCTAGTTCATGTTGAATGACTAATGCAACACAGGCAAAAATGCAGTTAGACAGGCTCGGCTATCTTAAGCATGGCATATGAAATGCTATCACATAGCACGTATTCAATTTTGGAATTTGAAAATTGCGATGCAGTTTGTTATGATGTACCGAGCCCGGTGCATGTAAACAAATGCATGAATGCACACGTGCATTGCATAAGGTATGCTAAAGTAGACGTGCCTTAATCTACCATAAGCAGGTAGATAAAAGGGATAGAAAGAAGTGGGGATTGGAAGACATACACCCACTCACACACACTTATTACAATTTTTGCCCTCACTCGGAGGGACCGAATAAATAAATAATACAGACCGAAGAAAGAAATGAATAAATAAATTATTACAAATTCTAATTACCAAAATTAAATTAAACAAATAAAATAAATGGAGCCTCAGCCCTGCCTCGGAATGCGCGAATGATGCATGCTCGTCGCGACTCGCCCGGAAAACCTATGCCATGGCATTGCAGCTTCTGTTTTTACTGTCCTGCCTCTCCAAAAATTCCCAAGATTCTGGAATACCTCCCAAGTGGTCTGAAATGCCCCACCGGCTAGGCAGTGTAGTCATCGGCTTCTTACAGTGGCCACCGGCTGCACTTGGTAATTATCGGCACAAAAATAGTGCCGGTCGGCACTATTTTCACGGCCGGCGTAAAGTTCCTGCACCAGATGTGATGATGACAAAGAAGAAAGAATGAGAATGCATAGGCATGGTTTTTGGGCAAATGTGAGCATGTCCAACACCTCCTATCATGTTAAGGGACTCAAGGGGGTGTGGCTCTTGGTTCTAGGGCTATCAATTGTGCATTTGATGCATGATAGCCTAAGGAGCCAAGATTGCTCATTTTAATGTAAATATGCATGCAACACAACAAATGAAGGCTAAGTCCCTATCATATGGAGATCAAGGGCCTTAGTGACCAAGGATTAAGGTGAGTTACACCACTTGAAATGTGAACTCCCCTCAATCCTAGGCTTGGCTTGACAACCCCAAACCAAGCTATGAGATGCAAGTATGCAAGCAAGGCTCAAATGCAATGCAACCTATCATATTAAGCATGCAAAGAGCTAAAGTATGTAGGATACCAATGGCATGCAAGATGGGCCAATTAAACATGGAACTAACAAGCATGCAACAATCATGAAGTAAGCATGCAACAATGGACTTAAGCCATAAAGGACAGCCCTCAAACTCCCAAAAACAGTGGCAAAACAAGCCTCTCAACATGATCAAAATGCCTCACAAGCATGCTATTCAATGGGCCCAAGTCTAGGACACCAAAGAGAGTAATTTGACATCATTCATACAACCACTCATGGCATGCATTCAACGAACAAAAAAAAAACAGATTTTAAGCATGTGGAATGACACCCAAATCCCCTCATGGCACCCCCAAAAATACACTAATCATGGAAGCATGCACAATGCTCTTTTTAAGGCATAAAAGACCAACATTCTAAAGCATGAAGGAGATGATAAATGGAGGTATTTGAACATGAAATAGGGACTGAAATACCACCTATAATGATGCCAAATCATTAGATCAAAACAAACTATACATGCTAGAGGTCCATACAAGCAAGGCTTACAAGCCTAAAATGCAAGACATGCACATCAAGCATGCCAAGGGTGTCCAAAACAGTGGCTCACAGCCCTATTACATGGCAAAACAATACTAATATCGTCATGAAACTAAGCCTAAGCATGCAAGAGTCACAACCTCAAAACATGGCATACAAGAGAGCATTTCAAAGGAGGTATGAGAAGCATGTTAGAGGCTACAATTCCAACCAAAAACAGAGATCAAACATGACCTAAAACAGCCCCAAAACCACGAATGAAGCCAAATGCAAACATGCACACATGCTATGCCATAAGTCAAAACAAAGGCCAACCAAAGGACCAAAGGGAGAGGGGTGTCTCTCCCTTAGATGAGGCTCGAAAATATCATCCTCACCACTGAAAACCCACTGGTTTTCAGTGGTGAAAGATCCAAGAACACCAAAACAAGAAGGCCTAAGAAAAAGACACCAAAGAGGGCCAAACAAGGCTTAAAGTGATGAGTCTTAACTCAAACCATAAAATGACCTTAATGAAAGTTCAAGAACAAGTAAAAACAAGACTTTTTTATGCCAAACACAAATCCAAAAACACAAGGTAAAGAGGGTAGAAATGAGTTGCAAGAATGGGGAATCTAAAGCAAAAAGCTCACCCTTGAAGAACCAATGAAGAACAGGTGGTCCAGCCCTCTCCAAGTGATCAAAACTAGTCCAAAATCACTCAAAACAAACCTCCAAGTCTTCCAATCTCGGAGCTAGGTGTAATAGTGTGTGTAATGGTGCAAAAGTGAGGTAAAACACACTATTTAGGGCCTAAAACACACACCCAAGAGGAGAGGAGGGGAGATATAGATATATATGGATATATATCAGAGAATGTATGTATATTCTCTGGTTCTTGACCTAAAATCTCTAACCCTTGAGCAATGGAGATGAATGGTCCTTATATAGGCAACCAAAGGCTCTAAACTTAATGGCTAAGCAAGACCAAAAAAGGTTCAAAGGGTGCAAAGGGTTTCTAGCTTCCAAGGGAAGCCAAGACAGTTGAAAGCTTCTCCAAGAAGCTTGGCCAAGGGTTCAAGCTTCTAGAAGGTTCAAGGGGTTCAAAGGGCAAAGGGTGCAATGTTATGCGGGGAGGGTGATGGTGTAATCCAGTGGCACAATGGCATGCACCATCCCCAGGGGGGTTTAGAAGGGTCACCGGCCGGCCATGATCCGGCACAAAAGTGTGCCGGCCAGCATCATAAAGTGCCGATCGGCCAAGGATTAAGGTAAAAAAGTGCCGATGGCCACTACGGATAGCCGGTGGAGGTGTGGGGCAGCCGGTGGGTTCTAGGGATGGCTAACAAGCCTTCCCCTACCCTCAAATGCAAACAGACACAAGTCTTGGTAGAAAACCAAGCACAGAACAAACCGGTTAAGAGATCCTGAGGCACGGCGCGCAGTCGGGACCTCCGGGAACTCAAAACGAACACAAACATGGATAATCACCGGGTGTTCAAGCGGTGATGTCCAAGTCTTGAGGACGGTCAAAAATGGGGTGTCTATAGGGTGTTTTGAAGCTTGGATGAGAGAGATGGAGGGTTATATGTATATATATCAGATATATATATGTCTACTCTCTGGTTTTTTTGCTCAAAATCTCCAACCCCCAACAATGGAGGAGAAGAGCTCCTTATATAGGCAAAGGCAAAGGCTTGAAGCTTATAAGACAAGCTAAAGAGAAAGGGTCAAGGGGGGCAAGAGGGCCAAGGCTTCTCAAGGAAGCTAGGACAGCTGGTAAGCTTCTTGAGGAAGCCAAGACAAGGGGTCAAGGCTTCCTCAAGAAGCCTTGAGCAAAGGGTGCAAAAGAGGGGTCAAAGGCTCCAAATAGGCACATATATGCTCGGGGAGTTGGGTCTGTGCATCCTAGCTGGCACAGCTGGCATGCACCATGCCTGGAAGGTGCAAAAAGGTCAAACCAGCCAGAAAAGGAGGTCGTCGGCCAAAATGAATGGCCGGTTGGCACAATAAATTGCTGGTCGGGTAAATAGATTTCCGATAGGTGCTTCCAAGGTCAAAAAGTGGCCGGTGGGTGTCCAAATTGAAGCCCTGGAAGTTAGCTTTCCAATGCCGCAAACCTTGCATTAAAATTCCTCTTGTGCAAAAAGTTATGCCCTTTTTGGTGAAGCCGCGCAGATTCGATCCAACCGGGATGATGCCCAACTTCAACCAATCATATCTCCTCCACCTGGACTTGGCTTTTGAGAGATTCTTGAGTGAAAAATGAAGCCCCGGAAGTAAGCTTTCCAACGGTGGTGGCCTCATAGATAAAATCCAAGTATGCAGTTGAATAGGCCCGATTCAGCGAAAGCTGCTCGACTCCCTTCTACCCGGATCCTGCCGAACTTCTCCCAAACTAGCTTTCTCCTCTCCTTTCCTCTTTTCTTCAACTTCAAACCCCTAAACAAAGTGTTTTGAAAGATTTTTCAAAGATTTCATCTCTCTTTCATTCATTCTCCACTTTGTCCTTGTTCGGTTTACTGAAAAGCGCAACATTCACCGAAATGCGAGCGTCAGAACATCGTAGGAACTTTATTTTAAAAATGTTTTAAAAGAAAGGGTTTTAAGGTCCAAAAACCATCTAAAATAATTTTGGTCCAAAATGGGGTGTGAAGTTGAGATTTGTCTCTCTCTTTGCCGAAGAAACTGAACTTTTGCCCTGCACACCTTTTAACACCAAGTAAACCATCAGTCGCGCCCAAGTCTTAAGGGCGGTAAAAAATGGGGTGTCTACAATATACTACAATGATGACAAATAAAAATAGGGTATACCTTATTTTCTTTGACCTTACCAACTCTAGGAAGATTGAGAAGTTCATCCTCATGTTAAATATTTAGCTCCTTCTTTCCTTGAGTTCTTGTATCATGAGATGTAGATGCACTCTATTTTTGCTCTTTGTCAACACCAAAGCCAATGTCACTGTTGTCATAACACTTTTGTTGAGACCTAATGATATTGTCCAACGTCTTTGATCCTTTGTTCCAAAGACCAATGGTAGCCATAGCACACTAGAGATCTTCCTTTTTCTTAACGACTAGCTCTTCCAAGGTAGCTTGAGACATTTCGAAAGTTTCAATCTTTTCTTCATATGTTGCATAGATTTGCCGTAGCTCATTCCTCCTTGTCTCACAAGTCAAGAGTTTTGCGCAAAGAGTTTGTCGATCATTTGAGATCTTGATGACATCATTCCTAGCCTCGGAAATCTCCTTATTTAATTTAACATTCTAACTTTCACAAGCTTTAAGTTTGATAGTGAGTTTATCATCCAACTTAGATAAGTTAAGCGACTCCTTATGCAACTTTTCGTAAACTTGTTGCAGTGCTTCACCATCTATATCACCATCACTCCCTGAGGATTCATCATCAATGACATTCTCAACTGGCCTATTTGGATACTCCATTCGTCCTTCAGTTCTGGAAGTTGCCATGAAAACAAGAAATTGTTCATGCTTCTTTTCGTCTTGAGCCTTGTTGTCACTTTCATCCTTATCAGATTGTGATTCATCCCAAGTGATAGCAAAAGCTTTTTTCTTCCTCAAATGACTAGGGCATTCTTGAGCAAAGTGGCCAAAACTTTGGCATTCATAACATTGGACTCTTTGAGGTGTCACTTGTATTTTTCCTTTCTTCTTCTTCGTTTTAGGATCAATTTTGAGTTTCTCATTTCCCTTGAATTTGTGAGTTGATTCCACAAGATTAGGCTTTTTTTTTTTTTTTCTTTCAAAAAAGACTTTTTAAATTGTTTTACAAATGCATTCGTAATCTTGGAATCAAATTCACAATCTTCATCGGAAGCCTTTCCAACTCTATGAGTACTACTAAAAACAAGATCATCTTTTTGTTTCTTTTTGAAATTCATATGAGCCTCATAGGTTTGGAGATTTCCAACCAAATGATTCAGCTTGAAGTTGTCAACATCTTGAACATCCTCAATAGCTGTAACTTTTGGTTGAAATCGATCTGGTAAGGACCTCAAAAATTTTCCCACAATCTTGGATTCTAGTATTTTTTCACCTAAATTGAAGTTGGAAGTCACAATATCACTCAATTTCGCATAAAATTCATCAAAGGTCTCACTATTTTTTATGGAAAGGTTTCCAAAACTAGATGTGAGCATTTGAAGTTTAGAGCATTTAACCAAAGGAGTGCCCTCATGAATAGTTTGTAAGATATCCCAAGCCTCTTTTGTGACTTCACAATTACAAATACGACTATACTCTTCTGGTGTGACGGTGCAAAAGAGAGAATTGATAGTTTTACAATTTCAGCTACTATTTTGCTAATAAGTTGTGTCCCATTTATCAATTGGTTTAGGGAAAGTTACTCCATCAATGGTAATCATCAGTTCGGTCCACCTACATATGATGGATTGCCAAAATTTTTCATCAATGGATTTCAAAAACACTCTCATCCGAGCTTTCCAAAAAGGATAATTAGATCCGTCAAGTAATAAATGTGGTAGTATTGTAGAATTCCCTTCACAAATTGAATCCATTATCACAAGTCAAACAAGATCTTACTCCAATAGTTTTGAAATATATATATATATATATTTGAGCGACTTGCTCTGATACCAATTGAAAAATCTAAGATTCCCGAGATAGTCAGTGAAGTGGCAAACAAAAGCACATCGCATCTAAACACTCACATCCTTACTGAAACAAAAGAGCAAATAAAATTATAATTGAAAGGAGTTTTGTCAAACGGGATTGTCAATTACAAAAACCTAACACTTTTCAAGTTTCATCAGTTGATACCAAAAGTGCAGCTGTAGTGTTGGTCTATGAAGCACAAAAATGGACACATAACATGACATAGACACGCGGACATGCAAATTTTCAAAAAATGGGGGACACGTCACGTTAGGAACACGTTCAATAGATAAAATTAAATTTATTTATTATATGTCATAAAATTATAAAATTAAAAAAAAATCATTGAAATGTAATAAAAAATACAAAACAACAGTATTAAAATTATAAAAAAATAAACCTTTCATTGATTTAACATCATATATATCGTTCAAAAATAACATAAAAATTGCATTCCATCAATATGTCATTCCAAAGTATCAATCATCATTTGTTACAAAATGCATGAAAACCAAAGCACAAAATATAAAATTATCCAATGTACCAACCACCATCATCTATTACAAAATCCATAAACATCAGAAAATGTAAACCCAAGTAGAGGAAACTAGTACAACATCTTCACCATCGCCTCCATCTTCTCCTTCATCTGTAAATAGGACCGCCTTCATAACCGGTTCATCAAGTGAGAGGTTAGCTATCTCAAGCATTCCAATATCATCAAATGAGTGAATAAAGGAATAAGTACTTCAATGTCTCTCACAACAAGATGAAAAGGCGGGTTGCACAAGTTGTCTCAAAGCTAGTTTTTGAAAAGTTGGAGCATATTTACCATATGCACACCACCAAGTATAAGGATCCATGTGCGACTTATTATGAATGGAATCATATTCTGAGAATGCTTCAACATAACCCGAAATTTTCCAAACTCTGTTATCACCTTGGTTCGCTCCGTGATATCTTCAAAATATCTCTTAAAACACTTGTTCCTCTCATATGTCACCTCTTCATCCCTATGTGGAGGAACTCTATTTTGATCCTCATGCAGCCACTCATCACTATAGTACCTACCATACAAAATAGGAAAAATAATTATTTCAAGAAAGACTAGATAAGTCCATTAAAATAAAATATCTAAAACAAATTTAAATGTGGTACGTACTTTAGATTCAATGAATGTGTCATACAATGGAGAGGAGTATTGTTTTTATTCCAATGATCCATGAGAATTTGATGCACCACATTGTAAAATGTAGATTTATCATCTAGTCTTTTCCCTTCATGCCTATATATTGTCATCTTCACTTTCTCTATCATTGTGTCCCACATATCATATACTAAGTGAAGACAAGGTTTGTCTGTAGGCATGTCATATATAGGACCCGTGAAGGAAAGAATATAATCAATGTAGTCCTACCACACATGATCCAAAATCTTTTCTTTTACAAATTTTTCCTTCTCAACATCATCCTCTCTTTAACAATTCCAATTGTCACTAATCACAATTACTTGAAGACCACATTTTATAAGCTTAAACCTCTTAAGCATAACAATTGTGGAGGCAAATCGTGTTTTGACAACAGAAAGCACCTTCAACGGCACAAATTCATTGTAATCACATTGAGTGATTAGAGATAAAATTCTTAATCATCAAACCACCTCCGGCAATATTACTAATCCAACTATACTCTTTATATGTGACTTCATTCCTTTCAATATTCTTTGCAAGACAAATATTTTTCAAATCTAGA
Source organism: Camellia lanceoleosa (assembly GCA_025200525.1). Taxonomy (NCBI): domain Eukaryota; kingdom Viridiplantae; phylum Streptophyta; class Magnoliopsida; order Ericales; family Theaceae; genus Camellia; species Camellia lanceoleosa. Next base: position 88,816,820 of record CM045764.1, read on the forward strand.
TTAAATGTGTGCACCATACAAGGAGTGCATAGAATATGAGGGAATTAAGCTTGAATGAGTTGTCAGGTTGCCTTATAATTAGGAGCATTATCCGTGATGACTTGAACCACAGTACTTGCCCTAACCTCATTAATCACTTCTTTCATTAAATTTGCAATGAAATATTTGTCTTTAATTTCTCCAGAACAATCAACTGCCTTAATGAACATAGGCCCATTTTCACTCACTGCCATAAAATTAATCAAAGGCCTCCTTTGAGAATCACTCCAACTATCACTAACAATGCTCATCCCTTTTTCCTTTCATGTGCCTCTAATTGGTTGCGACAATCTATCAATATTTGCCCTCTCCTTTTGAAGTAATGTGGTTCGTAACAAATTATAACCGGGGGGCAAATATCCAAAAATATTATGATTTGCAGTAAATGAGTAAGAGCTAACATAGTAAGGGTTTCTTGCAAGATTAAATGGTACCCCCTTTTCCCCCTCAAGTAGAACATCCTTGCAATTTCAAAATGCAATTGCTCTCTATCCTTTATGTTGAATGCTTTCTCAATTGTAGTCCCACTCCCACTCCCACTCCCACTCCCACATGTTCTCCTCGTCTGTGATTCATAAGCATAACTACTACTCACTGATACACTAGAAAGAGGAAATGGTATATTTTTGGGATGAACATTTTTAATTCTCAATTCAATAACATCATTCTCATTTTTCATTTGTAAAAGTTTTTGACTTATAACTTTCTTACAAGCACCAATTCCTTTTCATGGGAGTTTTAACAAGAGTGTTTTTACTCTTGTTTATGAACCTTTGAAAGTGTTATTACAAAAATTACATTGTAATTGGTAATTTCCCCCTTTTTACCCAGGTTTTGCTAATTTAGTTATATACTTCCACAATGGTTTGTTCTCATCAAAATCATCATTAGGTATGCCATTAGAACTACCACCTGTAGTAGTCATTGTTTCAGAATTAAAAATTGGTTCCTATAATAAAATTAGTAAACACATATTATTAAAATTAACAAAACTAATTAGCAAAAAAAGGAAAAGAAAAAGAAAGAATATACTCAAATAACAGAGGCAGAGAGAAAGAAAAGAAAATATAAAATAAAATCAGAAAAAATAGAAGAGAGAGAGAGAGAGAGACAGAGATGTTACAATCACCATATAAAAGAAAAAAAAGAAAATATTAGTTCAAAGTAGAGTAGAAGAGAGAGTGATTGAGAGTGACTAACAGAGACGAGAGAGAAGAAGCAGAAGAAGAATGAAGAAGAATCTCGAAGTTGTACCTTGGATAACAGCAAGAGCAGTGAGCGGCGACCACCGACGACTAACCACAGACGACCGATTGTGAAGAGCGACTAGGTGTGTTCGACGAGCCTTTCTCTCTTTCTCTTCTATTCTCACTATTTGATTTATGTTACATATTGATCTGTTTTTATTTTTTACAAATTGACCCCCACAAAAGTTTCATAAATTATGAATTTCACCCCGAACATGTCCGTTACGTGTTCGGCTACAAAAAAAATAAATAAATAAAATTCGGACACCTTCTACTGTGTGTCGGACATGTGTTCACTGCGTGTCCATGTCCGACACATGTCCAACACTGATATGCAGCCCTCAGAGAGGTGTCCGTGTTTCATTGGTGATGGTAATGCTTCTTTCCTCACTGGATTAATCACTCTCTAAATCTTCTTTCTAGGATCAATAACATATATATGTAGTTCAAAATTTGCCAGTTTGAACAAGGCAACATGATGATTATTGTGACATTATTTGCAACATTAGGCACAACTCCAGTGGGCTGCTATCAAAATTCATTTAAAAAAAAAAAAACACTTGCGCTTTCACGCACACTTCTCCAACGCCTGTCCAAGCCTTGCCAAACCTTGTGATAATGCCATTAGTGCGACTCAACTCACTTTAGAGAGTGTCAGACATTCAATGAACAGAAATAAGCAATGGTTTATATGAACCAAAAACCATCATTTACATGAGTAAAACAATTACAAATAGTTTTTGCATACGAGTCACAGAAACATTTTCTTCATAAATAAGAATAAAACTTTGTACATCTTGTCCTCCCTACACCTCTTGAACGAAAGTCTTGTAAACATGGTCGCCTTTTTTAGGGGATTGTTGATTTATCGGTGTATATGACAACTGGATTAATTACATTGGTGGTGTGAATTTAACAGTCTAAGCTTGTCAAATGGGTACCCAGTGATTGTCATCAGAGGATTATCCGACTTAGCAGGAGGACAACCGGGGAAGAACACAATTGACATATTTAGGCCTCTTGCTGCTCTCAATGCTGTCTAAACTGTCATTCAATTTGTCAAAACATTACCATGAAATGCCTTCCCAATTCTAAGCAAATGTGGATTTTCTATATATGGGAACTAATATAATACCCGTGATATGCACGAGATGTAAAAAAATTAATAACATATTTGTATATAAAATAATATAAATAGTTAAATTTTTATATACAAATGATGAAAATAAAAAAAGATTAAAACCTACAATTTAAGTCCCACAATTTATACATAAATTTTTAATTTGTTATAAATTTAATCATGTAACTTTCAAACAATCTTGCTAGAGTTGCAAACTTGACCGAGATCAACCCAAGGAACTAGAGTGAAGCTTGAAATTTTTAAAAAAGTAGCCAACATAGTTTTTAATTCGGTGAGGATCTTAGCAGAAATTTGAAAATTTGAATTAAATTTGAGTGGACAGCAGAGACACTAAATAATTGAGCAACCCAAAACAAAATTGTATATATAAATATATAAAATTATTTACTAATTTAGTTTTTAAATAAAAAATAAAATTAATTAAAATTTTAATATTATTGAACAAAAGTAAAAGCAATATGCTTAAGTTTTTCCAATAGAATATTTTTTTAAAATGCTTAAAAAATACACCTTGCAAAAAGAGATCATCGAATAAGTTGATATTAAAAACAAATACTTTTTATAATGGCAAAAAATAATTTAAAAATGAATTTTTAGAATTTTTTTAATTTAAAAATTACAATAAAATATTTTAATAGAATAAAAATAAATTTCTTACAAAATAAAAGTATCTGAATAAAAAAAAAAAGAATAAGAAGAAAATTTAGAAATGGTACCCTGTTTGGTTTTCAGTTTTTAAAAATAGTTTTTTGAATTTTCAATTCATATTTTTATATTTTTAATAATTTTTTAAAAATATTATATTATTATTTTTTTTAATTTTTAGATTCACTTAATCTTAGTATATGTAAAAAGTAAAAAAATTGTATAAAAATCTTTAAAAAATTCATTGAATATAACAAAATAAGAAAACATATTGAATTTTCGTATTTGTTTTTGGTATTTTTTTGTATTAGGTGAATTTTTTTTTTTGACAAATATTATATTTTTCAGATGGATTTATATTAGGTGTATTTAAAAGATAAAAAGTTTGCGTAAAAGATTTAAAAAATTCACTAAATATAGAAAAATATAGAAATTAAAAAATTCATTTGTTTGAAAATAATTCTATATGAATAATAAATTATCACCTATAACTCTTAATTTTTTTGAATAAAAAAAAATTACAAACCATCACTTTTAATAAAAAAAATAATGTTTATTTTTATTTTGTTTTAGCAAAAGTCATCTTTTTAGTTATTTGAGCCGAGAACATTTTCATTTTTTATTTTAATTTGTTTAATTAAAACTTGAGATTAAAAAATATATATATATTCAAGGTTTCTGATATTAAGATTTTAAAGAATAAAAGACATATAATATTTCATAGTGGTTGAGGTCTCTTAATATTTTTTTAGAGAAATTTTGATACAGAGAAATTGCGATAAATTTTGATGTGTTTTGAAATTTTCCTGGTTTGCTCAATTTTTCTGATTTTCTCTGTGGTCAATTTAGGTCTAGAGAAATTTTAATACAAAGAAAATTTCTCTGTGTTTAAAATTTCTCGAATCAAAATTTCTCTGATTTATTCAATTTTTAAAATTTTCTTTGTGTTTTCAAATTTTTATATTTTGAAATCAAAATTAGCTGATTGAGAAGATTTTCCCCAAATTTGAGCCCAATTCTGCACAATTATTGAAATGAAATCAAATTCTACTGATTGAGAAGGTTTGTCCCAAAATTCGAGTCCAATTCCGTTTTTGAAACCTAATATTTGATGGTTGAATTAAAAAAAATTGAAGCACCTGGAAGTTGCCATGGATCAAATAAACAAGAAAAACACTTGTAGGCTCCATTTGTTTTGGGGCATGAGAGAGGGATTGGAATTAGGATAGCTGTGGATCTTATTTAATGTGTTGTTTATTTACAGAGTTGAGGAAGGGACTGCTATGCCGAAAGACTTAGGATAGGCCTTGCAGATGGGATTCGGATGGGCCTCCAGGACATGATATTAGAAAAATAGTCCGGCGAATTAGAAATTTTTTATTTATATTTATTTTTTATTTTATTTTTTACATGTCGGACATTTTTTTTGAACATTAATGTTTAATTTTTTTTATATTTTTTGTCAAGTAAAAATCATTATTTTATTTATTTTATTTTTTTCTGAAATTTTTTATTTTATTTTTATTTTTAAAATTTTTTTTACATGTTGGTCATGTTTTTTAAAACATTAATATTTAATGTTTTTGTATTTTTTTTTATTTGTTTTATTATTTTATATTTATTTTATATAAAAATAATTTAACAATTCCTACACTAACAATTATCATCAAAACAAATATAATTTTACTTAATACTCTCACTATTAATCCCTTCACTAACAATTCTCTCACTATCAACTCCTTTCATCTTACCTATCTTACCTCTGAAAACAAATGGGACCGTAGAGATCAATCTAAGAGACGATCGGGGCAGAAATCGGCTGAGCCGCGCATTTCCGGCACAGGTAGTGCATCACGAGCTCCTCATCCAATTGATGGACAACTCCAACTGACTGCTACTGCTCATCATTCACAACTACTCTTTCTTCCCTAACTTTTTGGGAAATTTTTTGATTGCGTCTCGTTTAGTTTTAAAATTATGATTTGAGTATAGATTTGTGTTTTAAGTTTATGAATTTTTGAATAATTTTTAAAAAGAGAAAATTTATTTGGTTATAAGTTTTGAATTAAATTTTGAATTTTTGAAATGAGTTTTGAAATGAGAAAGTTTGTTTAGTTTTGAGTTTTAAAAAGTTCTACTTTTTTTTTTTCAAAATTTAATTAAAAAACTTATGACTCATAACCAAGCACATAATTCAAAACTTTTTTTTAAATTATGTTCAAAACTCATAACCAAACTCTTTTCAAGCTTCAATTTCAAAAAATAATTTTTTTATTAAAAAAATTCTGAATATATTTTTTATTTAAAATATTAAAAAAATATATTATTTTTTGTTAAAAAAAATATTTAGCTAGTAATTGTATATTTGGTTTGAAATTTTTTAAATTGTTTTGTTTAAAAATGTTTTTTTATTTTTTGAAAATTATTGTGATAAATTAATTTATATTTAAATTTTTTTTTGTTATTTTAAATAAAAGGCCAAATAATTTGTCATTTTGGTCTAAAAAAAATAATTTCTATATTGAAAAAATATCTTAAAAAAATATAATTTATTTTTTCAAATAATAGGTTGCAATTGCAAAAAAATTTAAAAAGAAAAAAATTTGCACTATTCTGGTCAACCAACCAAACGTCCGAAAGGAGGTCTGGGTAGATGACCGAGTAGACCCAATCTACTCTTTTCAAAATTCAAAATTCAAAATTAAAAAAAACTCTTTTTAAAGCTCTGGTTTACCAAACATATTTTCAAATGTGTTTTTGGAATTGATAATACAGTTCGTTCTTGGTAGATGGATCGGACTGATCCAAGTTCTTCGAGCTCAGGTCCAAATGGTCAAGCCCACCAAGTAACCTGCAAACAAGTTCAACGGGGAACGGGGTAGTCCCCCAGTGAACCCTCCGACGAGCAAATTAGTAGAGGAAGTAAAGAAATGTAGAGAGAGAGAGAGAGAGAGAGATGGGAGATAGATGGGAGATAGAAAGCTTAACCTTCTTCTTGTCCGCGACGTTTGCTTATATCATTTGATAATCATTTCGCTGTCTCTTCCCACTTGCCCTTATCGCCGAAAGTCTATGCTGTAGCTTATCTTGTTCAGGGTAAGGGGGTGCTGTTCCGACGGGGAGGTGTTGTCGTAATAAATGCTGTGATGGGCTGCATTAATGGTGATGTGCTATGGCAATAACTTTGCGGATCTTTGTTCGCTGATGTGGCCTGTCCTTCACCTGTTATATGTCCAAATGTCATTGGCCCTTCATGTCCAGTTGGCCTCCAGTTGTTCTGGACTTTACCGGCCGCGTTATGCAATGGGTTCCAAGTGATGGGCTTGGGGTTGTTTACTGTGGGCTGTAGCCTTTGTGGGCCTATCTGTGTCAGTAGTTCCCCATTCTCGAGTGCAGCTTCAGTCCAACGAAGGGAATAGTAACTAGGAAGATGAGTCCGACCGGGAGGGGCGGCCGAGTTGGTGGGCCGACCGGGAGGGGCGGCCGAGTTGGTGGGCCGACCAGGAGGTGTGCCGACCACGAGGGGAGCCAAGTGGAAGGGCCGAACGCGAGGAGGGCTGACCGTGCGAAGGCCGAGCGGCAGGGCCGACCGGGAGGAGGGTTGGCTGTGCGAAGGCCGAGCTTAAGGGCCAACCGTGAGGAAGGCCGATCGTGTGAAGGCCGGGTGGAGGGGTGCGGGGCGCAAGAGGCGGCGTGTCAGGTAATGATTTGAAGTGGAAAAGACAGGGTAAGGGGAGGAGACAGTGCATCGTGGTCGTACACGTGGCAACATCTTGGGGGGAGGTTAGGCGTTGGAGCAGAGATGAAACGATAGGTCATTATGGGTGTTGAAAAGGCATTTTTAGCAGATGATTTGAAAAGTTTTCAAACTGGCAAAAATTAATTGGGATCCTTGGAATACGGGCAAACTATGGGTTGTTGGCATTATTTGATTCACCTATTTGCTTACAAAACATCAAGACATCCCAAGCGTTAATTCCTTCGTTGCTCACGATACACATCTGCAACACTTTTTTAATTTCCTTGCGCCTGTATCAGAAGCAATTCGTAGACACACCACAGAAATGGCCCAAGAGGGAACTGCGAATGTCAGGGTAGATCCCCTTGGTGATGATGATGCTGTGGAGTTAGCGCAGCAATATAGGATGGAGAGGGTTGGGGAGTCGATTGTATGATCCCATGGTTCCACCATGATAGCGGCTCCAAAACCAATCATCTAGGTGGAACCAGATCATTGGCACACGAAGGCTGACAAATCCATGATTACTACGGCGGAGTTGGAAGCTATCCGCGAAAAATACCAGATTCCTGCTGAAGTAGAGTTATTGCTGTCGACATCAACGGAAAGGCCATCTGACGCCAGGCCAGGGCAGTTTTCCCTTTATGAGGAAGCTTTGAAGGGAGGATTGAGGTTGCCACTGCTGCAAGTGGTGGTGGATGTGCTCAACCGTCTGGAGGTAGCACCGGGCCAACTAATGCCCAATGCATGGAAAATCTTGCTAGCCTGTGCAAGTGCGTGGCCGAAGGCGAATGGAGAGGAGGCCATGACAGTAGATCAATTCTTTACATGCTATAAGGCCTCAAGAGACTTGGGTCACCCTGCAGGCAGCGGTAGGGAAGGGTTTGGTGGTGGGGCTACCAATGTCAATCAAAGGTTAGAGACCACGGTGGTTCTATATGTCCACCAAGGGAGGGGCTAGGGTGCGCACAATGTGGAGGGTGCCCACCAAATCTGTGGAGCCAAAATTAGGAGCAGCAGCAGAGGAGAGAATAAAGAAGGTGAAGGCCTGGAGAGAGAAGGAGGGAGCCAGGTGGGACGAACTCGTTCAACCCTCAGCCTTGTTTGCGGCGGGGTTGGGTCCTCAACCGAGCAGTGGATATGTGGGGTGAGTTGAATTGGATGCAAGGAGGAGAGCGCAAGAGGCTGAGGATAGGGCCATACTGGCCAAAGCCACAAAATTTAAGGAGGCGCAGGAAGACCGACCTCCCTAGCCGATCACGTGGGAGAGGGTCCGACCGTGCCCCAAGCCGCAAGGGGAGAAGGACTTAAGCAGTTTTGTGCCGCGACCGCCCCCAGTTGATCCCGTAAAAGAACAGGCGAGAAAGGAGGGGGAGGTTCTGAAGAAGAAGAAGAAGAAGAAGAAGAAGAAGAAGAGTGCCCCTGAGGGGGCTGCAGATGCCCCTGGGTCAAAGAAGGCGAAGGTGGTGGAGGTCGCCCCAATAATGGAGGTTGTGGAGGTCGCTCCAGCAGTGGTGGAGATCATCCAAGGGGTCGAGAGGGCTGCCCCCGAAGTGCAGGCAGAGGGTGTGGCAACTGGGGCTGAACTAAGTGAAGGTGAAAAGACCCAAAGAGGTCCTGCGCCCCAAGGGGGTGTCGGTGTTACTACCGCAGTTTACCACGCTTGGGCAGTGGCTGGGCGGCTGGAGGTAGAGGAGGGCCCAGCTAGGGCAGGTGCAGACCGCCTGGTAGCGATCGTGGAGGAAGCATCCGTGCGCTCAGCAGCTGCCAGATTCAATGAGGCTGACCTGCTGAGGGGGTTATACTCTGTCCAAATGGAGGTAACTACCTTAGCAGGGGCTCTGCTAAGAAAGGCGGAGGCTGCAAAGCTGAAGGCGGATGAGGTCAAGGCTCAGCTTGCTAAGTTGAAGGAGGAGAGTGCAAGTTGGGAGAGCACCCACACCGATCTGCAAGCAGTCAAGTTGGAGCTGGAGAACACATGCCGCTAGGTTGTGTCGCTCGAGTTCCAGTTGACTGGCGAGCAGAAGAAGTTGGAGGAGGCCCAAAGAGCCTGCAAACAAGTTCAATAGGGAACGGGGTAGTCCTCCAGTGAACCCTCCGACGAGCAAATTAGTAGAGGAAGTAGAGAAACGTAGAGAGAGAGAGAGATGGGAGATAGAAAGCTTAACCTTCTTCTTGTCCTCAACGTTTGCTTATTTCCTTTGGTAATCATTTCACTGTCTCTTCCCACCTGCCCTCATCGCCGAAAATCTGTACTGTAGCTTACCTCGTTTAGGGTAAGGGAGTGCTGTTCCGACGGGGAGGTGTTGTCGCAATAAATGCTGTGATGGGCTGCATTAATGGTGATGTGCTGTGGCAATAACTTTGCAGATCTTTGCCCGCTGATGTGGCCTGTCCTTCACTTGCCATATGTCCGAATGTCATTAGCCCTTCATGTCCAGTTGGCCTCCAGCTGTTTTGGACTTTACCAGCCGTGTTATGCAATGGGTTCCAAGTGATGGGCTTGGGGTTGTTTACTGTGAGCTGTAGCCTTTGTGGGCCTATCCGTGTCAGGAATCATGTTTTAAAAACTACAACTAAAAAGAGCCTTGGAATATGAGGGTGGAATTTTAATTCCACAACCAAACCAAACAGAGCCTTTCTTTTTGTGTTTTTTCGTCTCTCTCTGTTCTTGTTATGGAGTGAGGACGTTACGCTACAATATATATATATATATATATTATGGACCATTTCCATTATCAAAAATTGGAGATGGATGTTAAACTAAAGAATAAAGATTGGGACCCCTTTTCCCCCACCCCTTTTGACCCTATTTCTTTTTTGATTGGTCACTTTTTCTTTTTTTCTTTTTTTTTCTTTTTTTTTTCTTCCTCCAATTACCACCCACCACGTGTGTGTGAGGGTGGTGGGGGTTAAAGTTTGAGGGGGTCTAAATCACTGCTATCCAAAAGATAAATAACATAATCTAATATGTTTGGCAAGTGCTAAAAAAATCTAAATGAATAATAAATTATCACATGAAACTCCTATTTTTTTATTGTGAAAAAAAAAAAAGTTTCAACAACCATTACTTTCAATTAAAAAAATAACATTATTTCTATTTGATTTTGGCAAAAGTCACTTATTAGCTATTTAAGCAAAATTTTTTGTTTATTTTTTATTTTAATTTATTTAATTGACAGTTGTGACAAAAAAATATATTTAACAAAATCCACCTTTTAACAAGTGCTAAAAAAGTCATTCACTTTCTTTATCTTTATCTTTATCTTTTTTCTCTTTTTTTAAAAAAAAAATAAAAAATAAATTTATATTAAAAAATTATTAGTCTAGTCCTTATATTTAGAAGGATATAATTTTTTTTTGTAAATTTAAAACAAAAAAGATTAAAAAAATGAAAATAAACTTTTAATAGCGATTAATAATTTGAACACATATATTTAAAACAAATTATATTTAGATCAATAATATTTTGTCACATGTGAATATTAATCTCATTCTGATTATAGTAATATGATTTAAAGAATAATTTAAATTGAAATTTAAAATTTTATTTTATAATTTAATAAAAGATGCATAATTTAAAGAATGAATATTAATCGCATTCAATTAGAGTAGCATACTTTAAGAAAGTATCCAATTTAAAATTTTTATTTTAAGAACATAAAATTAATTTATAAACCAATTAGATTATGACACATATGACAAAAATTAAACAAAATCAAAAGAAATTTTTTTTACAACTTTCAGCCTTAATAAGATGATAACACTTTGTAATTATAATAGTATATAGATAGGTAGATAGATAGATAGAATAGAATAGAATAGAATAGAATAGAATAGATTATTATTATTATTTAAAGAGAAAATTGGTGAAAAATCCACTTTAGTAATTGTCTAAGGCATTAAGTCTGGTGAATATTGTTTGTAAATATTTTTTGTTGATAAGAGGTCTACTATTTGTAAAATTGTTTGGTGAGAAATCATTTTATTTGTTTTGAAAGACATTTTATTTCTAATTTTACCACTTAATTTATCTATTGACTTTTGTTGACTCTCTATTCAAATTTTTTATTTCTATCTGTTCAAAATTTATCATATTTGTTCAAATTTTTTATCTATCTATTCAATTTTTTCTTAGTCTAAGTTTTATTATCTGTTTAATTTTTTCATTTATCTGTTTAAAACTATCTCTTCAATTTTTTATCTGTTTAATTTTTTTTATCTATTTAATTTTTTTTTATCTGTTCAAAGTTTAAACATATTTTATAATCTATTCAAATCTTTCTTCTCTCTTAACCTTTATCTGTTCAACACAAAAACAAAAACAAAAACAAAAACAAAAATTTATTTGTTTGGTCATCATTAACAAAAATCTATATGTAAACCCTATACAAATATATTTTTTTCAACAATATATATATATATTCTCAAATTTGAGTAGCCACTGTTGTAAACCCTAGCCTTTGAAGCACAACTCAAAGTAAAAAAAGAAGAGAGAGAGCGAGAGAGAATCAATAAGTTGTGATCAGAGAACATTGAGTGTCTATTCTAACTATTCACTGTACATATATACATAAACATATACATGTCTATATATATAGAGAGAGTTATAGCTCGATTGGGCAAAGAACCTAGCCGACATAGATTCGAAGCTGTAAATAGTTGGCTATGTTAGCTAGGTTCGAATCTATTATCTGTTGATTGGAGCTTAGATTCGAAACTATAAACAATTATACTCTCTTGCTCATCATCCTTCTCATTTCACACCAAAAACCTCCAAACAGTTGTTTCACTTCCAACGCCGTTGTGGTACTCGTGTTGATCGAGAGAAAGATTAGGAGATGAACAGCGGAGGACAGCGGCGACGAGATCGACGGTGACCGGGACCAAATCTACCCGCCAAGAAGAGGTGGAGGAAACAACGATGGTGGATCGGTGTGTTTTGGTTACAGTACAACGAGGGTGAAACGCTAATCGTCGCTATAGATTGGAGGATAAAACGGCATCATACTGTGAGCTCAAAACCTTAATCGAAGAAAAGAGAGAGAGAGAGAGAGAGAGGAGAGAGGAGAGAGGAGAGAGAAGAGTACGAAGTGAGAGAGAGAGAGAGACTGATGATTGTAGACATCCCATTTTTGACCGCCCTTAAGACTTGGGCGTTTCAGGTTAAACACTCGATGATGAAAAGTTACGCTGTGCAATCGTTCAATTTTTTCAGCAAAAGGCTCCGGTTTTGAGCTTCTAAACCAAACCTAACACGCCATTTTGACCAAAACTATTTTAGACCTTAAAACCCTCTTTTCAAAATATTTTTCCAAATATTTCTATGATATTCTAAGGCTCGCATTTCGATTAAACTATTGCACTTTTCGGTAAATCGAGTAAGGACAAAGTGGAAATAAGTGGAAGGGAGGTGAACTCTTTGAAAATATTTAAAAATATCTTATTTATAGATTTGGAGTTAAAGAAAATAGGAGAAAACTAATTTCGGAAAAGGTTGAGCATTAAACCGTTAAGAATGAAACGAGCAGCCTTCACTAAATTAGGCATATATCTTTGTACACTTCGAATTTAGATGTAAGACCACACCATTGGAAAGTAGACTTCTGGAGCTTCAATTTAGACTCGAGAATGACCTAAAATCGAGTCTGGATGAGGGAGGTATGACCGTTTGAAGTTGGACTTGAAAATAGATTTTTTTCGCAAGTAGCTGGCCAACCAATTAAGTGGCCAACTAGCCAGTTGATGAGAAATCCAGCCATTTAGAGTAGTTGGAGGGTCATGTGCCCCGACATGCCAATTTTAGTTGCTTGCCATCCCCTGCATGGCTGGCTGGCCAGGTTTCTCAGTTGGCAGATATTTTTTGCCAACTGTTCCCCCATGTGTATGCCTTGCACTAGTTGTCTCTATATAGATATTTTCGACAGAAGCACCTATTTTTCTATATATAGATGACCACCCCTCTTGATTTGTATGTGATGCATTAGTCATTTGCATTGTTAGGATCATGCATTTTTTTCTAACTGTTTTCTTTCTTTTGACTCACCTCAGCTACTTGGGGTAAGCATTTTTTTGCTTTAGCATATTGTATGCATGCGATTGTTGCCATGTCAAACATGATTACCATGAGGCTAAGTGCTTAGTTGATATAAATCTTGAATGCCAGTGGATGGAGGCTTTTTCGCTTAAATTGGGATGATTTGATTAATGTACATATGAGCCCACTTTTTCAAGTGGCACATATTCAAACACACTTTTTTAAAACAAACATGAAATCAAAGAGTTCCAAAATTTGTGAAATAGTCTATACTTACTTGTGTGCATCACATAATAATGTTAGCATAATAATCAGAACAATATTATATAATGTACATAAAAATCACATCATGAGTAGTAGAGACCAATCTTTGATTGGGTGAGTGCAGTGCTCAATTCATGACCTTTCCCTCTCATACCTAAGTTCCCGAACCGAGACACTTTGGTGATGATAGACAAGTGGCCTTTTGGCACGAGTCACGGGGTTTCCTAAATTTTTCAAAAATGTTTAGATGGCGATTCTGAAATCTGGCAAAACGGTCCACTTTTGCCATTTTTGATTGACAATCGATTTTCCAAAAGATTAGCCGGATTTGGACTCATTTGTGTTTATCTATTTCACATTGCACTATTCAAAACCACAGGAGTCCGAATTGTAGGGCTATTGTATCTGAAGAGACTAAACCCCTCCGAGGAGCAGGAAAAGCAAGCTACAGTTTCTGGCGACTCTGTTGGGGATTTAGAGAACTTAACTCGAACTTCATGACGTGAAATTTTATCTACATATATATGTTATTTGCATATGCATTTGCATTGGTGCTCTTGAGTCACTGTGTTTTCCATTTGCTATTCCTGGACGGCTTGCTAGAGGCTTGCCTAAAAAGCTTGTCAAAAGGCCAGTCGGTTGTGGGCTCTGCCATGTTAGAAACACAACCCTTGGATTTGGATTATCACCACACAGCTTGATCCTCTTTTCACTTCTCAGTGTTAGGTGTGAAATGTATATTAGGTAATCTTGCTGAGGTACCTTTTTGGACCAATTGGCCTAGTGTATATAGTACGCTCTAGTTATTGTTCCAAAATAGGACAGGAGGCTTACCCCTATTCAGGATGTTGTGATGCCGTTTGTTTGAATAGTAAAGCTATAGATCACTCCAAAAGCTAGGACAAGGAAACCCTAACCTCTCATAGGGGTGTTTTGAATGCTTTTGTGCAAAATGTGAAATCTTTGACAATGTGTGATGCAATCCTTGGAGAGTCTTAATATTGAGGTGATTTCTTTAAAACTTGAGGGTCATATTAGAATTAGAATTTTGGTCAAAATCTAGGGATTTGTGTTTGATATGGTGAAAAAAATATCAGAACCAGAGCCAAAAATTGTATCTTGCTTTGTTTTGACTAGCATACCCGGTATCCTGACCTGATGGGGCATTTTTTTTTTAATACTAGGTTTGTCTGAGCCAAAGAATGAGCAGTACCCAAACTCAGCAAAGGCCAAGCCCATCCGACCTGGAAAGCCTTAACCCATCACAGTCTATCCAACCCTAGAAAAAAACCCACTCAGCAAAGGTCCAGTCTATTTGATTCCTAAAGGTCAACTTAGAAAAGATCCATCCAATGCCAAAAGATACATTCTAAAAAGCCCCAATCCAATTGAACCCATCTTGACTAATCCAATTTAGATACATCAAGTATAAACCGGGTTTAAATCCTTGTTAGTTAGCTTTCAACTTACACCCATCTATTTCCTCAATTGCCAACTTAGCAGACCCGTGATGGCTCAGAGTCCAAAAGAAGTTGTGGCCATGATAATGGCCCCAAACCAGGGAATTGCCATGTAAGATGAGACCAATGTTGAAATGCAACGCCCATTTGGGATATCTACCACACATCCAGTCCTGGGCCGCCGGCCGAACTTTGAACCACCTCTGCCAGATGAAGATTTCTAGGGTCCAGGTCCTCTGGAAGGGTTGGCTTATGCTCGAGTTTTCAGACCTCTGGTACAGCCTAATGAGGGGCTTTTTCCCTTGATATTAATGATCTCGACCCGATGTTGCTAAAAATTGGTAATCTTTAGAAACAATTAAAAAAGGCATAGGGAATTAACCCTATTCCTGACATTGAAAATGGGTACACCGAGGCTGCCATAAGGCTTCTATACAGATTCAAAATGCCACTTATTGACCTTTTCGACGGGTCTGGAGATCTTATGGCACATATCCGCCTTTTTTTGGACATTCTAAAACCGATGGGTCTGACTAAGCCTCAGAAACTCTCTGCATGGGAGAACGCTGTCGGTATAACGGCCACTTGATACGTCAAGTTAGAGAATAAAGTGAAGCAAAACTGAGAAGATTTGGCTAAGGCATTTGTCAATCAGTATTCTTACAATACCCAAATTGAAATGACCACCCAAGAGTTTGAAGCAACCCACCAGAATCCTAAAGAACCTTTTGTGGAATTTGTTGTAAGGTGGAGAACAAAAGCAGCACAAATGACAGATCGACCTTTTGAGAGGAACCAAGTGCGAATAGTGATGCCAAACCTTGAGCTTGATATGTTACAAAAGTTAATAGTCGCTCCGCTGTTCACTTTAAAAAATTTGCATGAATTAGGGATTCAGATTGAGAGCACATTGAACAAAAGGATTATTCCTAGAACAAACAAACCAACAAGGAGGGTGTTTTCCAAGAGTACCGATGCTAGTAGTAACACTATTCCCAAACCCACTAAAATCAATATCGTTGCCATTGATCCCCAAACTGCCAACCCCTTCGCCAATACCAGCCCACAAATAGCTAGCCCAAATCGAGCTCAAGGAAGAACTTTCACCCCCTTCCATATGAGCCTAACCAGCGCATTAAAAGTCCTGATGGAAAGAGGACATCTCAAACCCCTTTATCCCCAACCTCTTCCTGACCTACTCCCTGCTAGACATAACCCCACCAAATACTGTGCGTACCATTAGTAACATGGTCATGGCATTGATCGTTGCTATCGCCTTCGTTATTAGGTTCAGAATCTCATTGACAACTAGGCAATAGCTCCACCTCAAGAACCCAATGTTACCACTAACCCACTTCCCATCCGTGACTAAGTACCTCATTCTCACCTTAACCTCATCTAGACACTATCTCCTACTATTGACCCTAGTACATATATCACCTCGGCCCATTCTAGAAAGCATGAACTTATGCATGATAGATGCACTTGAATCCCAATCATCTCAAACCCCAAAACTTAACAATAGCCCAATTCCAATCCAACCTACAACGAAGAGTCCAACCCAACCTGTTCATCAAGACCAAGTTAGGTCAAATACACTGCAAGCACCAATGGCCGAACCCTTTACTCCTGAGTTGTTGAGCATGATTGAAGATCTTCAGAGAACTATCGCAGATTTAGCCTTTGAGGTCTTGGCTGCATCATCGACCACATCATATGCCAAAAGGTTCATATCAAAAAGCTACTCAATCTTGGGGTGAGCTGTAGTTGGAAAAGGCCAACTCGAAGCTATCTCAAGTCTAGGTAATAACATATCAACAATAAATGGGCCTCGCTTCAATATAGCTACCCAATTCGTTGGCCAAGCTGAAGCAAGTGGCAAGAACAAGGCCGGGGCAAGTATTGATCCTTATGCACATCTTTGGTGGGCTATTGAGACTTTGAAGGTCAAAGGATTGAACAAGCAAGAAGTGCTTGTAGTTGTTGCAAAGACTGTGGATGACACTTTTATCGCTCAGGTTGAGAGCATTTTGAATTAGGGGGTAAACAATGAAAATGAATGCTTTATCAAAAACACCCATCCTAATTCTAGTCCCAAGCCTATGAATACCTAGCCAACGCCCGCCAACCCATTTGCCAATGTTTTTAAACTTGATGCTTCTTCTTTCCAAAAACAAACCTTCGCCTATCTCCATATGAGCCCAACCCTTGCCTTGAAGGTACTGATGGAGAAAGGGTATCTCAAACAACTCAATGCTCGACCTCTCTCTAATTCTCTTCCACCTAGACATGACCCTACCCAATATTGCACATTCCATCAGTAGTACGGTCACCATACTGACTGTTGCTTTCGCTTTCTTCTTCGCCATGAAATTCAAGACTTGATTGACAATAAGGTCATCACCCTACCTGAAAGTCCCAAAGTTGTCAATACCCCTCTCCCTAACTATAGTAGATTGCCACTCCATAACATAAATCCCATCCATGGCTTACCAACAACCAACCTTGACCCTAGCCAGCATGGTAAAAAAGATATATAGGGACAACTGAGGTAATTGTGAGGCTCGATTGGTGGGACTCAATTTGGAAGTCTGAAATCAATCCTACTGGGTGTGGATGTTAGTATTGCTAATTGAAGGCAAGTTTGGACTCTCTTGTGGGCTACTTGAAGTTGTTTTGAAATCTATAGATGGACTTGGAGAGTGAAAACCCTTTTTGCCTTACAGTTGCTGATTTTGAGTTGCTCTCGTGTACCCTCAGGTCTTTGTTTTTCTAAATAAGAAAGTGAGAGTCAAGTTTTTGATCATTTTGTTTTGCATACAGTAATGCATGTGTGACCTTTTACAAATAGAAAAAGATTTGAATTTTTTTTTTGAATGAGATTTTGTTAATAAACTCGAGTGTTGAGAAGAATCCCCCGAATGGTTTGAGTGAATTCTAACTTATCGACGCAAAGTCCATGATTTCAAAAATTTTAAGTTGCTTCTTTTGCAAAACTTGCAAAGATAGGTTCAGAATTGTGCGTGGCATTCTACATTGTCTTGGGAATTCTCTTTGTCGTTAGGCAATCATTTTGGCAAGTACAAGGAAGCTTTCAGTTTTGCAAGTAAAAGACGGCTTTCAGACCTCACAATCATAGAATTTCTCCCCTTGGTGTTTTCATTATTTCAAAAAGAAATGTATAAAAGAAACCAAAAAGAAAAGGAAAGAAGAAAGAAGGGAAAAGAAAAAGAAAAAAAGAAGAAGAAAAGAAAAGGAAAAAAAGGAAAAGAAGTCAATCATTAAGTCAGGGGCATCCATTGGAATGAAATCCAATCAACTGTGAGGAAAGGAACTTTTCTCTAAATTTAAGGAAGCCAATGCAAGAAGGTACCACATTGCGAGAAGAACCAACTTTGAAAATGGAGCAAAAGAAAGGAAGAAGACATGTATAAGGGAATGGAGAACCAAACTCAAATCAAGGTGAAGCCAGTTCCAGTGTTAGGGCAAGGATAACTATTGATCAAATTCACCATAAATGTTGTAACGCTATCCTTGAGGGACTCGCTAGGTCGAAAACCTAAAATGGCGACCTAGGCAAAAGTTTGACCATGAAAAATGAGAAATCAAGTAAATAGAGCTATCAAGGTTGAAAACCCGAAAGGACAACTTTGGCAAAGTTAGAGTGCAAAAGGAAAGTGTCAGCACCTAAGTGAACCTCAACCATGAACTACATTGACCTAATTTCCATTCTTGGGATACGTAGGCAACTTCATCCTGAAGTTCAGTCTCAACCATTTATCTTATCTATTTTGACCCAATGACCTTGTCCAATTCACGTAGTCAGCTTCGCATCAATCCATGAGCTACGTTGATTACTACACATACTTGCGTTGGGTGAGAAAGAACTAGCTTGAATCAACGAGTGGTGCAATTTTCAATACTTGAACTTATCAGTAGAATCTCTAACTTGAGAAAAAAAAAAGAAAAAAAAGAAATAATAATAATCAAAACTCGGATTTTTCGAAATTGAGTTCTAAAGGGAATATAAGTAATACTAGGGGCACTATGAATGATCAGTTACCTTGAGTCTTTTTCTGCTTTTGGGTCAGTTGTGAGTTTTGTTGTGTCGTGCCCAGTATTTGTCTCGGTCTGCGGTCTTCATCGAGTTACCATAGCATGTCTGTCACTCAAATTCAACAAAGTGGCAAAATTCCATACACGAGTGTTCGCTCCAAACTCAAAAACAAGTCCATGTGCAGAATTCATAAACATACTAAGAGTGCCCATACAAGGGGCATTACATTCATGATCATTGCAAAGTGTATGTGAGGAATCCGTCACTACTTTGGAGGGGACTGAAGTAAATTCTCAACATGTTGAGACAAAAGAGAAACATGAGTCTGATTGGTTGGCAACTGTTCCAGGATCTGATGATCCCCATCACATGTGCCTGCATAATGTCAAAAAAGGTGGCCAGTGATTGGACACTAGGAGTAATTTTCAATATATCTGATTGGGCCATCCATCAAACAAAGGGGCATGAACCTAACCAGTAGCCAGTGACTGGACACTAAGGGCAATTTTCAGTACATCTGATCGGGTCATCAATTGAACAAGGGGCATGAACCCAACCTTTCTCTTAGTCTGCCAAAGCCACTTGTTAGGCCCTTTTCCCTAGATTAGCTCACCCCTACGATGATTTTGATATGATTCAGCTTTTGAAAGTTGTTGTCGACCATTTTCAAAACTCTCTTGGGATTGCCATCTTCCCTCTGATTAATACATGTGCTTTGGATTGTGCATGTTGTAGACACCCTATTTTTGACGGCCCTTAAGACTTAGGAGCCACTGATTTGATCACCCAATGATGAATTCATACACTTGTCGAATGCTCGATTTCTTCAGCAGAAAGCCTCAGTTTTGAGCCTTAGAAACATACAAACCTTATGTCTTTTTGGACCAAAACAGTAGTTTTTCAAGCTTGACCATCTAGGGGCTTGCAAACCCACTGGTGGCCTGCCGGCCACAAATAGTGTACGGTCATCCCCTTTTAGTGGCCGGCTGGCCATTTGTGTCAAAAAACTAGATATTTTCTTGCC
Source organism: Camellia lanceoleosa (assembly GCA_025200525.1). Lineage (NCBI taxonomy): Eukaryota > Viridiplantae > Streptophyta > Magnoliopsida > Ericales > Theaceae > Camellia > Camellia lanceoleosa. The sequence continues at coordinate 88,836,473 of CM045764.1, forward strand.
AGCTATGCCAACTGTCTCCATAGGTGCATGTATTGCACTAACTATTTCTGTATTGATATTTCCGAGAGCCAAACATAATTTTCTATATATACATGACCCCCTCTCATAAATTTAGATTAGAAAAATTTGTGGAGCAAAGTTTTGGAAAGTATTTCTCTCTACATTTCTCTCTCTCCCTTGCAACTTATATGCCCTTTGGCTAGACACTAAACCAAAAACTTTGAGGGTTCTTTGTTGAGGTGTGTGAGCTTGCATTTTAGCTATTGAGGGTAAGGAATTGGTGGTTTATAACTCAAAAGGGTTACTCCTCTTCAAGAGGTATACATCCTAGCTCTTTTGTACCATTTGTTTCCTATATTTTCTTATAGTTTTTGGGCTATTTTTCATCTGTATTTATGGCTTGAAACTTGTGGTTTAAAACCATTAAAAGTAGAGGGGTGGACCACCCTTCTTTGAACCTTGTCTTCTAGGTGTAGCTCGACTTTTCGTGCCCCCTTTCAGAAGATGAGAAGCTCTATAGTTCAGACTCTACTTGTGGTTCTGAATCTGATTTCACAAGTGCAATGTGAAATAATGAAAAAACAAAAAGAGTCCAAATCTGGCAATTCTTTTTGGAAAATCGATGTTTTGAATAAAATGCCAAAAATAGACTACTTTGCCAGATTTCAAAGTCGCTACCTAAATATTTTTGGAAAATTTAGGAAACCCAAGACTCGTGCCAAAGGCCATTAGTCCGTCATCACCAAAGTTGTCTCTGCTCGGGAACTTAGGTACGAGAGGGAAATGTCATGAATTAAGCACCCTCTCACATGATCAAAGATTGGCCTCTACTATTCATGATGTGATTCTTATTATGCTCTTATTTCGATTATTAGCTATATTACTATGTGACGCCCACATACACAAGTATAAACTAACTTGCAAAAATTGGAAATTTGATTCATGTTTGTTTTTTTAAAAGAGTTTGTAAATGTACCACTTGGAAAAGTGGGGTTAAATGTACATTAATCAAGATATTACAATTCAAGAAATTAGCCTTCATCCACAGGCATTCAAACAGTTATATCACTTAAACAATTAGCCTCATAGTGAACATGTTGGATATGGCAACAAGCACACTCATGTGATATGCTAAAGCAAGTAAAAGCTCCTAGTACTCCATGCCATAATAAACAAAAGAGTTAGAAAAAATACATAATCCTAACTAATGTAATATGACTAATGCAATGCATACGATATGCGATTACTAGGTTCGATTACTAACATGGCATATGAATCAATTTGATAGGATGCGGTCTAAGCACGTATTCAAAGAGATGTTTATCTAATGATGCAAGTTAGAATGCTGCGCCGCGCCTTAATGCATGCAATATAAGTGGACGCAAACATGAGGTATGCTAAACGAAACATGATGCTTTAATCTAACCATCATAAGCACGTTAATAAAAGGGAGAAGGACGTCGGGTTGGAAGACATACACGTTATTACATTTTGCCCTCGCGTAGGAGGGTCCGAATAAACTAACTAGCTAAGCTAATTGTTACGAATTACAAACTGAATGAAATAATCAACTAAACTAGATAATTAATTATTACAACAAATTAACTAACTATTTGAACTAACTAATTAATTAATTAAAAATCAAAACGAACTAATTAGTTACATGAATACAACATGAAAGAAGTGCAAAGCTAGTTATTCTAATCACTTCACCTCGGGAAATGAGGAGTGCTTATGCATGCACGGATTTCCACCCGAAAAAGGCCACTGTCTTGTTACTGGATGCCTCTATTGCACAGTACAACATTTTCAATGTTTTCTATCTCAGAATTAGCTCTATTTTGCTAGAAAAGTACACTGCTTGATTTTGGAAAGGTGGTCGGCAGGCCAAAAGTGGTGGCCGGCTAGCCACAAAGGTAGCTTGCCATCCACAAAAGATGGCCTACTGGCCAGAAAAAGTGGCCGGCCGGCCACTGGAGTTTGGCCCTTCCTGCTATAACAGAGGACAAACAGAGCAAAAACATGGTATTCTCAAGGGATGTTTGTACACTTTACCACTCCTTATCATCAGACAGCTCAAAGGAGTATTAAACTTGATTCATAAGCCATACATCCAAGCAATTTCATTGCATGATGACCTATAAACCAAAGGGTACACTTTCAATAAATGCTCAAATAAATACTGTCAAACCTCCTCTCTATCATGAATGATCAAGGGAAATGGTTGACCTTGGAAACTTGAACCATTTCATCACTAGCAAGTATGAAATGCCTGAAGTTTCCATGTGTTTAATTAACGTCCGATTGAACACAAATTACTTATTATCTTGCATCACTTTTAGTCCTCATATTATTATTCCATTTTAATTAGCTTTCCATTCTTTAATTCATTAAGTCCAAAGGTGAAGATTAAGCCCTCTAAAGGAGGGAAGTGTCAAACCAAGGGTTAGTTTAAGGCGTGGAAGAGATGTCATGACGTTGATAATGAACCACTAAAAGGGATTAAACTATTAAGCATGACAACCTCTATCTCAAGCTTACAAGAACAATCGGTTTGAAACAACTCTCAAAGAAAATAAAAGGCCAAGAAATGAGGTAGGTTGCAGAGATGATTAGAGGTGATCACAAGTAAGAAAAACAATAAATAACTACTATCAACTCAAATAGGTTGGTGGCTAAGGCCTAAAACACCAAACCTATGAGGACAACTAAACTACAAGCATGCAAAACAAAGCATAAATGCAATGGACACCTAAAACAACCCTAAAATAGTCTTAAAACATGCAAAAAAAGTGCTAGAATTAAGACAAAAATAGCTAAAATAGTAAGCTACAACATGGAGTTAAGTAGGCTAGTGAACAAGACACAAGGAGGAGAGGCTAACCCCTCCAATTTTGGATTTCAAAACATGTTTTTAGCCACTGAAATAACTCTGAAATTCAGTATTTAAAAGCTCAAAAAATGGATATTGTAAAGGTGGGAAACACAAGGGGAGAGAAAGGTGAACCACCCCTCTACCCTTTAAGGCCTTACACCACAAGTTTCAGCCAAAAAATATAGAGTTTATATAGCCCAAAAACAGTAGAAAAATAGTAGGAAAATAAGCAACCAAAGCAATGAAACAAGATAAGCCTTATACTTCTTGAAGAGAAGGACACTTTTAAGCAACAATTCAACACATACACACCCTCAAGAGCTCAAAGTAGGCTCAAAAGTACCTCAGCTCAAAGATGGCAAGGTTTGGTTAAGAGTGTATAGGCAAAAGCTCAAGAAATTTTAAGAGAGAGAGAATTGTAGAGAGAAAATTAATTTTGCTCTAATTTTTCTAACCCTAAAAAATGGAAGGGGAGATCCTCTATTTATAGAAACACAGGCCACTCCCTCAGAAACATCCATCCATACATGTGTAGGTAGATGTAAACATCTATGCAAACAGTTGACACAACTTGCAGAAAATATTTGCAAAACGCACTTGTGGTCGGCAGGCCACCAATTATGGCCGGCGGACCACACACTTGCTGGCAAGGCACAAGGGTGGCCGATAGCCAAAAGGGATAGCTGGTAGCCCACAAAAATGGGCCTACAGGTTCTAGGTTTTTCAGGTTTGAAAGGCTGGGGTTTTGGTGCAAAAACAAGGCATAAGGTTTGCGGGGTTTTGAGGCTCAGAGCTGTGGCATTCCACTGAGGACTTTCGAGCACTTGACAAGCATATACATTCATCATTGGGTGTGCAAGTGATGGTGCCCAAGTCATAAGGGTGGTAAAAAATGGGGTGTCTACAGTTGCCCGTCTTTGACAGAACTCGAAGTCATGAAATGATGTGAGTGAATGTCAAAGCCCAAAGACGATCCAATTTGATGAGGCCATAAGACTTGGGCAAAACAAACAAGACATAAAGTAAATGGTTGCACTTGCAAGCTGCCTGCGTATCCCTTTGCAAGGAATCAAACCAGCGTAGTTCAGGGGCAAGAAGCAAATCACATGTAGGAAAAATAACTTATGATCATGCAATGAAACAAAGCAATGCAACATAAATTAAAGCAAAACGAATCAAGCCATGTCTCACACAGAAAGACACGAATAAATTAACACGTCTCATGCGATCGAGACAACAAAAGCGCAAACCAAACTATGTCGCACGTAGAAAGAATGTAAGAAAATATATGCCAAGCAATGTGTCATATAAAGAGAACGAAAAAGGTTCCAAACCCAAATTGCGCCTCCTGTAAAGAGGGTGAAAAGATGGTACTCCAGGCACACTAGATGTTTTTTAATCAAGGAAAACATTGCCAACGTATCTCATGAGAGAAGAGGAAAGGTGGCGTGAACACCGGGTACACCCGATGTTTTTAACTGAGGACTTGAGAACCTAACGCGTCTCACGTGAGAGAAGGAGGGGCGGTGTGAACACCGGGGCACACCCGATGTTTTTAACTGAGGAAAACAATCCTAACGCATCGCACACAAGAGGAGGAGGAGTGGTGTGAACAAATAGGCACACTTGCTGTTTTTAACTGATTTAAACAATCTTAACACGTCACACTCGAGAGGAGGAGGAGTGGTGTGAACAAACAGGTGCACCTACTATTTTTAACCGATTTAAACAATCTTAATGTGTCACACGCGAGAGGAGGAGGGGTGGTGTGAACAAACAGGCGCACCTATTGTTTTAATCGATTTAAATAATCCTAATGTGTCGCATGCGAAAAGAGGAGGGGTGGTGTAAACAAACAGGCGTACCTGCTATTTTTAATCGATTTGAACAATCCTAACGCATCGCACGCGAGAGGAGGAAGGGTGGTGTGAACAAAACAAGCACACATGCTGTTTTTAACCAGTTTGAACAATCCTAACACGTTGTATATGAGAGGAGGAGGGGTGGTGTGAACAAATAGGCGCACCTGCTGTTTTTAACCGATTTGAACAATCCTAATGTGTTGCACACGAGAGGAACAATCCTAACACGTTGCACGCCAGAAGATGAGAGGTGGTGTGAACAAACAGGCGCACTTGCTGTTTTTAACCGATTTAAGCAAGTCAACAAAGGAACAATCAAACAGTCAAAACTTAAGCAAGATTATCTCTCCCCCTGAAAGGCCTCGGTCTCGGAAAATGAAACCCACAAAGATAATAAAACAAGGTATGAAGCGAACAAGTGCGATAGATGCACAAAGTGAACAAGATGACATCTCAACACAATGATAATGTACGTTCCATGCAAGACAGACAACCGATGTACGAATTTAATTGAAAACATTCTATGCATGCATACTGAATGCATGAATCATGAATGATGCAGGGCGTGCGTGCAACACAAGTATGTGTGAAAACGCATATTTGATACAATAAATGAGAACAAATACATAATTTGACAGAACGAGCAAAAGTAATGAAAGTAACAGCCTCCGATTTACCTCTCGGAGATGTTGCAATATGCTAAAAAAGGATACACTACATTCATCTTGGAAAATGGGGCACATTCATGCACAGAAATGCAGTTTCAAGTTCTCCCAAAATCAATCTGAATTCAAAACAAGAACCTTCCATACACCACTTGGGAAATAGAGGCACAATTCAGTACCAGGCCATATTTGAAGACCACCGGCCACCTGCCGACCACCTAGGAAGACCGCTGGCCCCCTGCTGGCCACCAATCAAGCTTGCCGTTCACAAATGTGGCCTGCTAGCCACTTGTTCTTTTTCGGGGCAGTTTCAACTTTTCATGCATGAGTCTTTAATTATACACATCTATACTTCATTTCTTCATATAAATCCTCCCCCTCTCTAGATGCTTCTTTCATCTAGATTTGTGCCTTATACGCATTTTCCAACACCCCACGCAAACTTTTTCCGTAAAACCCTTTTGATTCTCTGTTTTGAACCAAACAGAATTTGATTTTGTCACTTTTTCCTACATGTTTATTACCTTAGGCTTGTTTCCCTCGAGTTTCTCTTGGGTTTCATGAACTTTCCTAGGTTTTGACTTTGTCTCCCATTTTTCTCTCTCATAGGGTTGATTTTTTTCTAAGTTTTCCCTCTTTTCTCCATTTTTTTTCATTTTTCACCCACTTTTCACCTATTTTCCCATATGGCAAATGAAATTCCATATGACGGGGTTCTTTCCGAGGTTCTACCTCCACCATCACCCGCTGCTGAGGTTGAGGAGCTAGTGGCAGAGGATATTGTAGCTGATCTGGAGGTAGAGTTCGCTTCAGGACTCGAGTCGGGGCTATTACCACTGGGGATTCGGCCCTTCGATCCAGAGACGTATCATCCCTGCACACATATATTACCACTCGGAGGCATCAGGCACTTTAGCAACTTCACACGTGGCGTGCCAGAGGACCTTCTGCTGAGGGAGCTAGACTCCCATCTTTCTTACGGTGCCACAAAGGTAAAAACTCTATTTTCATGTATTTGTGCCTTCCTTGAATTGCATTTCTTGTATTGCTTTTATTCTGAATGCTCATTTATCAATGTCTTCCATCTGATTCACTTTTCTTTGTCACATGAAGACTCCCATGCCTACAGGGGGTATGGAGCGGTGATGGCCAGGGACTGGCACTACGAGCTCCCCGAGGGGGTCGATGTTGTCGACGAGGCTGGTTTCGGCCTTTTTTGCTTTGGACTTTCACACATCATTGCGAGTTGGTCCCTTCTCAGAGCATTAGTGGAGAGGTGATGGGACATCACTGATTCTTTCAATTTCTCTTCCGCTGGGGAGATGGCGATGACTCCCTACAACATTTCCATGCTGACAAGTTTAAAAGTAGGGGATGATCTGATCCCCTTTGATACAGACATGGGCAAGTGGGAGGCAGCTTCGATCTTTCTACTTGGAGAGCGCCCACCTGTATCTAGACCAGTGATGGTGCGGTATAGCTGGTTTTCTAAGTATTTCTGCAGGAGTGAGACTGTGGCCCTAGAGGAGATAGAGCAGTACGCCCAGGGCTTCTTGATGATCCTCCTTGGTACTACCTTGTTTGCGAACATGTGGAACACCATAGGATTGTATTTACTGAGCGCCTTAGTGACCTTGTCCTAGGTTTGATTCTATGACTGGGACGGAGATGGCCTCACCACCTTTATGGTTACACGAGCTCCACTTCTTGCATGAGGAGAGAGAGGGCCAGAGGCTACTAGCGAGCCTAGAAGGTATGCACTCCACTTTCTACTTTGCACTTATGCTTTCTACTTCACATTTTCTGCTTTATATCTGTTCAACACTTGTGCTTTCTGCTTTGCACTTTCTATATCTGTTGACACTGTACACTCTTTGTATCTGTTGCACTTTTTATATCTGTTGACACTATTGATAACATTGTTGCCTTTGCAGTTATGGGTTTACGCATATTTTTTGGCCCTTGCTCCAGAGCCATTAGATGAGATCCCCCTTGTTGTCCCTCACTCGCGATGGTATAATGGCTGGTGCCAGCGCCGGAGCCGTGATGATACAACATTTTCTTTCTTTCGTCGATACTTTAATATAGTGGTTGCCACTGAGGTAACCTGAAATTCACAATCATTTTTGCTCCACTACTGTTCAGATTTATATTTCAACATCTGATGGCGACTAACAATTTGTACATTCTCTGTTTGCAGATCACATGATAGTCTTGGGTGACGATGCCAGCCGGGGTGAGAGACCAGTATGCTGGGGCTTGGGCCACCTCTCGTTTTTTGATTCTGCTAAAGGGCCCATTTTGCCAAGCTTGGTTTCTGAGTGAGTGGTTTATAAGCCAGACCGTGGGCTCGCCCGTTTCGATTGTTCCCATGCCACCCTAGAGTCTATATGGACAGTAGATAACCTCTCAGTTGAGGCTATTATTTAGTTCATGGTGGGCCTGGATGTGGACTTCTTCAAGGTAGAGGGTGATTATGTGACAATCATCGAGACTCATCTCATGCCTCTTCTGACGGGTATTTGAGTAGGCGAGGTAGTAGGAGCTCCCACGGCAGGTGAGGCTCGGGAGGCTAGGGCTGATATTAGAGGGGCCGCTCTTGTCAGGTAGATTACCGGTTGGCCAGAGATTCCCACTATGGTTACATGTTGGTGGCCGACCGGGACAGTCTATCAGATTCCGATCGAGCCGGCAGAGGTAGGGCATGGGTATGTCAGAGCTAGAGACGTATCTCAGGTATAGAGCACACTTTACAATTTGCACCCCACATTTTCGATTTTAGATATTGATCATTCAAATGCACTTGCTGGCACCTGCTAAGTATACAGTGGGCCTCCTCAAGCTAGTCGCTTCCTTGATCGACATGGTACAGAGGAGAGAGACGTTGCTCGGTCTCCACGGTATTCAGGTATTTTCTCTATTTCAGCATGTATTTCACTAATACATTAGCATTTCCACTGTAGTATCCATACCACCTCACACACTAATACACTGCATTGGCACACTGTACTCATACTGTATCTATTTTCTATATGACGCTTATTCTGCTATACTATATCCTGCAATTATACACACTGTATCTGATATGATGACACCAATGTTTTTTAGATCCCAGCTGTACCGAGGGCACTAGTGGCAACGGCAGCGGCAGTGGTAGTCTCAGCACTAACAGCACCTCCTCCAGCAGCAGGTAAGTGAGAGAGACAGGCCCCAGCACGTAATCAAGACGAGCATCGTGATCGAAGTAGGAACAGGGGTGCCCGAGATCGGAGCAGTCCTTTGGAGCCCATTCTGAGTAGCAATGATAATGACGAGACTAGCACCTTTGAAGAGATAGTGAGTCGACATTCTAAGTCTGAGAGTGGAGACGAAGATGCCGGCTTAGGATCGGGAAGTAGAGATGACGCCGAGGCCAGCTCCGAGGTAGGGAGCGGCGGCTCAGAGTCTGGTTCTGATAGCGGTGCTGACGGAGACAGGGCCTCTGAGTCCCTTCCGAGGAATAGGATGAAGAGGGCCTCTCGAGCTTGAGATGATTGGCGCTGTTTTTTTGGACTTTTTTGCTTGGTTTCTTTTAGTTTGGTAGTTTAGCACATGTATAGCTTCAAATAGGTTTTACTTTTGCTTTTGAAACTGGTACTTCTTTTATAAAAACCATGATTGGAATAAAACCCTCGCAGTTTTTATGAAAAGAATTTTGGTTCTACAACATGAGCACTGCACCATGAGTAACATACTTGCATAAAAAAGAACATGAAGTTGAATTTGAAATTGAACATGCTTGCATTGGAATAATGTTCTTAATCGGATAATGAGCCGATCAACAACAAAAATACAAAATATAACTCAATAAACAAAGCAAAAACAACTCAAACACAGACTAAAAACAGCTATACACACTTGCAAAAACCAAAAGACTCAAAACAAGACCGAACAGCACAAAGACCAAGACAAAACCAAGCTGTCAAAATTGTCCAGCAAATAGGCAGATGACTGGCCAGATTGGTGGACGGCTGGTCAAAAGAGGTGGACGGCCGGCCACAATTAGTGGCCTGCCGGCCACAAATGTGAGGGCCACCAGAATGCTGACAGTTGGGTTCCACTCATAGCCTTATCTTCTACAAGAGGTCCTCATTTGTGATTTCTTCTCCAAAACTTCATTTCAGCTGCTATTTCTTCCACAAATGGAGCCATTTCTTACCGAGAAACTCACAGATTGGATAGCCACTTTAGATGGCACAAAAAAGGTAAATTTTTGGGGTTTCGGCATAAACGCACTTTTTTCATTAAGTCGTACTCCACTTTGTTTTATTGGGACCCGATTACGCATGTCTTTCATTTCGAAGCACAAGAAATATGCCCAACTCTTGAAGAATTTTGGGTGCTAATGGAATCGTGACGTGATAAGGAAATCATACTTCAGCCTCGTTTTGGCCATGCGTTAGCCTTGGGACGGATGTGTGGGCTTACTTTGCACGAAGCTCGAGCCTTGGCCTACGACGGAGAGCTAAACATACCCAGCTTGATTCATTGATTTTCTGACATTGGTGACCGAAGCGACCTTTTCTGGCGAGGTTTTCGGCAACATGCCCTCTATTTATGTATGCTTGCACACTATCTTCTTGCCCCTGGTTTTGGTGGAGCCAATATCAAGTTGATCGAGATTGCCCAACGCCTGAAAAAAGGTAAGAGTTGTATTGGCATGGCACTGGCCGAAACCCTGAAGGGTTTAGATGCTTTTCATTGGCGAGAGACCATTAGGTTTGTGGGGAGTCGACTACTGCTCTAAGCATTGTTTCCCACCCTTTCTTATATGTGTTTCTCACATCACTTGGCATTCACACTCTATTTTCTCTCAAATCCCTTTCCTTACTTTTCTCTCAACATACATCTCTCTATTCTTTAATCTCTTCTATTTTTCATCCCTTCCCAGGTTTGGCTGATGGACAAGCTGAAGGTGGTGTACTCTTGCCAAGTTTACTTATCTCGAGCGTACTTTTTTCATGAATGCCTAGTGGACTTCCCCAATAAGAGATGGTGGTGCAACTGGATGTGCCACAGGTCTACAGCCGACATAGCTTAGCGTTGCCCCTGGCTTGACTTAGCTGAGATGAGCTACAACATGACCCGATAACCAGGTGTTTAGTTGATTGGCCTCGCACACTGTGTGTTCTATTTCCCCTTCCGGTTCAGATGCCAATTTGGGCATGATTAGGCACGTCTAGATGAGGGAGTGGAATACCCGACTCCATTCCCAATACGTGCTTCGAACTTGACTTGGTACCTCACTGCCTAGAGGACAAGAGAGCTCTTGGCCTCTGCCCCTAGTTTCAGTTATGCCCTTTCTGGTAAATGCTTGGCTTGGCTCGAGGATGAGGGACAAGTTAGACCAACTTTAGTTGCAGGGACTTCAGCCAGTATGAGCGGAGGAGTAGGAACACCTGACTCATGTGCCCCTAGTTTTATTGCTTTGATCTTTCTTTTCAAGTTTTATGATGTAAAAGCAACTTCAATTTGTAGCAAAGAGTTAGAGAATGTACTTGATGTTGCAAGCAATAGAATTAAAGTTGTGAGCACTAAAATTTTTTCCTTTTGGTCCCAAAATGGTTTAAGTTGTAAAAAGTAGAATTTTGAGAAAAATCATTTTTTATTAAAACGTTTCAAAACTATTTTCAAAAACGATCACCACTTGACAAATGCAGAATCGATCCTCAAGATGTATAACCTCAAATTGGCAGATCATAACTGCCCCTGCTTGTATACCACCACTGCTATACATTGTACAACGAGTCTTTTTCCCAAAATGAAGATCACAACCAAGCTATGAAGATCACAACCAAGCTTATAAATAACCAACAAAGATGACCTAATCAAACAAATGGACAGGACAGTTGAGTTGGAGATGATTACTACCGAACTTTAGGATGAAGTTGCCTACGTGTTCCAAAGATGGGAATCAGGCCTTACATAGTTTGGTTTAGGTTCACTCATGTTTTAACTCTCTCATTTTGTGCTTTAACTTTTGCCAAAGTTACCCTTTAAGGTTTTCAACCTTGCGAGCTTAGTTTTTCTTTATTTCTAATTTTTCAAAAGTCGCCCTTTCGGGTTGTTGGCCTAGCGAGCCTTTCAAGGGTAATATTTCTTCAACTTGTCCATGTTGATCGACTGTGAAAACTCTAGGCCATCTAGGTCCATGAGAATAATCGCCTGTAGACACCCCATTTTTGACCATCCTCAAGACTTGGATGCCATCGTTTGAACACTCGATGATCATCCATGTTCGTGTTCGTTTTGAGTTCCCGGAGGTCTCAGCTGCGCGCCTTGCCTCAGGATCTCTCAACTTGTTTGTTTTGTGCTTGGTTATGGACCAAACACCTGTGTTTTTGCTTCTAAGGAAAGATGGTGGCTTGTTTGCCATACCCTCAACCCACCGGCTAAGGCTTGAAGCCATCGGCCCTGTTTTCTTGCCATCGACCAAAAGTATTGGCCGATCGGCACTATATTTGGTCGGCCGGCACTTGTGTTGGTTGATCGGCCATTTTTGGTGGCCAAGTCTTGTTCATCTTCTTTATACAGATATTTTGTGCCAGCTGGCACAGCTGGCATCCACAATTAACCCCCTCCATACATGTGTATGGAGGGATTTTCCCTTTGCTTATGTCACGACCCGCTCCCCATACCCAAGGGTTAAGCATCGTGATGGCCAGTAACCGAGGTTACTTCTGGCCAAATCTTTAAACAAATTAATAAACGCAAGCGGAAGAAATATTTAAATAAGGGTACTAAAATAATCATTGGAGTTTCTATTTTTATTACAAAATTTATTAACCAAAAGGCCGGTATTTACATAGAAAAATATCATAAAAGTGTTGTGTGTGCCTATTTCGCAGCCTCGTATCTAAGACTTTCCAAAAGCTGTTTCTAAATTGCATGTTTCCTGAAAATTGGTAAACAACTATAAGCACATAGCAGAGTGAGAAATATTATACCAAGAGTATAAGGGACACGAAATAACCATGGATCGTTAACATTTATATAAACAAATCATTTAAGTAGCAGAAACTGAAATACAGATATTATATAAATATATAACCATAACCACGGTACAGAACAGAACAGAACAGAGGTCACAGAAGTGACAATTAGAACAGAGGTACAGATTCAAGAGGTAGCTCGTATGGATTTTAGAGGTGGCTCCCACAATAGTGTAGCACTTAGCTCCGCACAGCACTTTGGTCCGCACAAAACATATGTCAATGGATCCATGACAAACAGAGGACCATAAAGTGGTCAAACAGAGGCCAATGGTTATTTAAGTCCCCTAAGGTGTGGGACTCCCGTGGTGATACTTACAAAACATAACTATATATAAGGTCATAACCAAATATTCTTTAAAATATAAACAAACATATCCATGGGTTTCCTTTTAAGCAAATAGGGTTTAGATATAAAACCATATAACTGAAACCTTTATAAAACATAACTTTTATTAATATACTAATAAAAATACTTGTATAAAATAGATTTTGGTAAGTCAAAACATACGTAAAATATATTTTGGTAACTCAATGTATAATATAACTCACCTTAACTTTAATACCTCACCCTTTCTTTCAACTGTTAAAGACCCTTTAACCTTCCACTACTCTTTCCTTCCTCTCCTCTCTTTCTTTTCTTTCCTTTCTTTCCTTTTCTTCTTTCTTTTCTTTCTCTCTTTCTGCAGATCACCTCTCCCTATATATAGAGAGGTGAACGGGTTATTCGGCCTACACGCATCCCTCTCTCCAGATTCAATAATTAATTATATAGATTCGTTCTTATCCTTAATAGATATTTAAGATAATTACCTTTTGACCCAATATTTTAATATAATTATATAAATAAAATAATTCCTAATTAAATTACACTTTATCATATACTAACAGAAAATTAATTATTTATTTTAGTACCACACCCATTATTATTATTATTTATATTATCTATATTATTATTATTCATATTTTGACCCCTAAACTTTTAATAATTATATTATTTTACAAAATTACACCTAATGATATATAATAAATTATATATTTTCCGAACTGAGATTAAATAATATTAGTATAAATTCTACAGAATAATTAAAAATCTGGGTTGTTACAGCTTAGCTTCTCCAAGAAGCTTTGCAAATTGGATTTCTATAAGAGGGGAGGCCGTCCTCCCTTCTTAGGGGTTCTGAAATTAGGGTTAGAAGAAGTTGTATCTCTCTATCTTTATATCTCCCTATCTCTATCATTTGTGTGTGTAATTGTGACCTAAAGTGATTTTTGTGCACACTATTGCACACAAACACCTAGCATTACACCATCCTTGGTTGCTGAGGTTCTAAGGAGTTGTTGTTAGGGTTCTTGGAGTCGTTTTGATCAGAGAAAGGTGCTGGTGTTGTGTTTTTGAAGGTGTTCTTCAAGGCAACACAACATTCTGCAGGAAAATATGGCCGGTCGGCCATCTTCAGTGCCGGTCGGCTAAACATTGTTGGCCGAAAGCTTTACATTTGGTCGATGACCAATTTTCCATGGCCGATGGCCCTATCTCTTGGCCGATGGACTCTCAGAAAGTCCCCAAGGTGGTTCAGAAGTGTCACAGAAGTTGGCATAGTTTTCAGAGGTACAGAGTAGTGTAAATAGAGGCAACATGTGACATGGCGATGGATTTCCGAGCGAAGCCGTCCGAGCACGCATGCATCCCTCTTCCCGAGGCTGTTTTTACTGTTTTCATAGCTTAATTGATTTGCTTAATTAGTTAAGTGTTGTGTAATAATTAATTAGCTTGTTAGTTAGTTAATTATGTAATTTGTATTATTCTTTTGGTCTCTCTGTCGAGAGGGTGCAATTGTGTAATAAACGTGCGTGTGTGTGATGCATGTCTTCCAACCTCCACTTCTTTTTCCCTTTTACTTAACTGCTTACGATGGTTAGTTCTAGGGCACGTTTCAATCAGCATCCTTATGCTATGCATGTTTGCATCATTTATCTGTATTGCATGCATCGGGCTCGGCACATCATACTAACTTCATTGTATTTCAATTCTAAGTTGAATACATGTATCGAATTGTCGTATCTCACATGCCATTTTAGACTAGTCGAGCCTATTTTAGTTGCATTTTGTATGTGATGCATTAGCCATCTTAATATGGACTTGGATCATATATTGATTACTAACATGTTCTTTGTTTTGGTTCGGAGTACACCGTGAGTGTTTATGCTTTAGCATCTTGCATGTGTGTGAGTTTTGCTATGATATCAGGCTTGCCATGAGGCTAATTGCTTATGTGATATAACTGCCTGAATGCCTGTGAGTGAAGGTTGGATTACTTGAATTGGGACAATTCATTGAAATTCGTGTTTTAGCCTACTTGTAAGTAGCAAACTTCAAACCATTTCCAAACAAATGGATATGCGATGCTTTGTTCCAAATTAGGCGATCTAGTTTATACTTGTGTTTTGTGCGCATCACATAGTAAATTCTAGCTAATTAACTGGAATAAGAACCCATGTGTTTTCAAAAACAAGATATCGTGTTTAGTACAGGCCGATCTTCACATCGGGCGAGCGAGGGTGCTCATAGATGACCTTCCCCAATCGTATCCAAGTTCTCGAGCCGAGGCAACTTTGGTGATGACGGACACGTGGCCTTAGGCAACGAGTTAGGGTTTTCTAAATTCCCCCAAAACAAAATATTTAGGTGGTGACTCTGTATATGGCAAAACAGTCCATGTTTGGCACTACTTTCTTAAAAATCAGTTTTCCAAAATGATTTGCCGGATTTGGACTCTTTGGTGATTTGTCGGTCTCGCATTACACTTTGCGGGATTAGATTAAGAACCGTGACATTTGAGTCCGAACTATAGAAGCATGAGGCCCTCGGGGCGCGTCTACATCGCCCCTCCTGACTAGATTGACTTGATGATGTAAGGACCAGTCCAATTAGGTCTGAACTTGCCCCTAGGGTCATGGACGAGAGCTCGGCTATCTTTGAGCACCATCTCTCATTCCTTGAGATTTCTAGACTTCACTTTCTTATTAAAAGCCCTGGCAATTCTACGTTGGTAGCCTTGGACATGATACAACACCCGCAGCCTCCTCTTATCAAACAACATCAATTTCTCAAATCTGCTCTGTTACCAATCTACCACCGCTATCTGACACTTAGCCATAATCCGCAGCGACGGAACCTCAACTTCGATTGGCAAAACAGCTTCCATCCTATAAACGAGAGAATAGGGGGCTGCCCTTGTAGATGTTAGGATTGAGGTTCTGTAGCCCCAGAGCGCAAATGGTAGTTTATCCGGCCAGTCCCTGTAAGTCTCTACCATCTTCTGCAGAATTCTTTTGATGTTTTTTTTTTGCAGCCTTGACAGCTCTATTAGTTTTTGGCCTGTAGGTCGATGACTTATGGAAAGCCGTGTTAGATTCTCAAGCAAGTCTATCACCTCTTTCTTGAAGTGCGACCCATTATCGGAGAAAATCTCATTGGGCACCCCATATCTACAGATGATGTTGTTCTCGATAAACTTAGCCACATGCAATGCTTTTAACACTGAGTAGGACTGGGCCTCTACCCATTTTGTGAAGTAGTCGATTGCTACCAGGATGAATTTATGCCCATTTGACTCCTTTGGTGTGACTACACCGATAACGTCAATTCCCCAAATTGAGAAAGGCCATGGTGAAGTCATATTGTAGAGTTTAGACGGTGTTATGTTCATGCGATTGGCATGAATCTGGCACTTGTGGCATCACTGAACAAAACCAATACAATCCTCTTCCATGGTTGAGTAGTAGTAGCCTTGTCTAAGGATTTTTTGGGTGAGCATCCACCATTCATGTGGGCCCCACATTCTTCTTTGTAAATAGCCTCCATAAGGCACTTTGATTCCTCTTCCTCAACACATAGCTTGTGCATTCCCAAATGCCCTCTTTTGTACAGCTTTCCCTCGTAGATGATAAATTGAACGGCCAGACACCATATTTCCCTTTTGTCTTTGGCATTTGCTCCTGGTGGATACACTTTATTTTCCAGGAAATTCCAAATATCGTAGTACCAGGGGCTCTTGTCCGAAGCCTAATGTATCGCGACAATGGTTTCATAGGCCGGTGTGTACTTCAATTCAATAATAATCAGACTCATCCTGACTCCCAATAGAATGTCTACCATGGAAGATAGAGTTGTTAGTACATCAGCAAATCGATTGTTCTCTCTTAGCAGATGGGTAAACGTTAGCTTTTCAAACCTCGGAATTAGCATGTCCAAGACCTGATGGTAAACCTTCATTTTCTTCTCTTTAACCTGCCAATCTCTATTGGCTTGAGATACAACCAAGTTCGAATCTCTGATGACGTCCACCTTTTTTGCCCCTAATTCCAGGGCGGCTTCTAAACCAGCGATACATGCCTCATATTCTACTTCTGTTGGATACTTTGAACTGGAGTTTGAAGGCTAAAGGTATATGGGAGTCATCAAGTGCTATCAGCAACACACCGATCCCATAACCGTATGGATTGGCTATCCCGTCAAAGTACATCGTCCACGTTTTCTCCTCTATTTGTAGAATATCTTCATCTGGGAAAAAGTACTCAACCACTTCATCCTCTTCTACTGGGTGATCTGCTAGGAATTTCGTTACAGCTCTCTCTTTTAACCGACTTGCGTGTAACATATGTTAGATCAAATTTGGAGAGAAGAAGAAACCAACAGGCTAGCCTACCCATAAGCACCAGTTTCTCGAAGAGATATTTGATGGGATCTAATCTCGAAACCAGGATTACGGAGTGAGCTAATAGGTAGTGCCTCAACTTCCTGGTGGCCCATACCAAGGTTAGATAAGATTTCTCAAAGGGAGTGTAACGGGTCTCGTAATCCAACATTTTCTTGCTCAAGTAGTAAATGGTTTTCTCCACCTTGGCCTCCAATTCCTGAGCTAACATACACCCCATGGTTGAGTTTGTCACTGACAGGTACAAAATCAGCAGTTTTCCCGATTCTGGCGGTGATAACACAAGCGGATTCTATAGGTACTGCTTGACCTGTTCAAAAGTGAACTGATAGTGATCGTCCCATTGGAACTTCTTTTCTTTCTTCAAGAGAAAAAATAGTGGTTCATAAGTCAAGGTTAGTTTTGAAATAAACCATCTTATGAGTTACACTTTAACCAGAAAGCCGTGCACTTCCTTTTCAGTCATTGGTGGTGGCATTTCTAAGATGGCCTTGATTTTGGAAGGATCTACCTTAATTCTTTTTTGTGTGATTAGGAATCCTTACATTTTCCTTGTTGCTACATCGAAGGTGCGTTTTTGCGAGTTCAGCCTCAATCTATACTCTCTGATCCGCTAAAAGAATTTCTCCAAGGCGGTGTAGTGGCCCTCTCGATCTTTGGACTTGAAAATCATATCGTCCACATACACCTCAACCTCTTTGTGGATCATGTTGTGCAAAATGGTGGTTGCAGCCCTTTGATAAGTGGCCCCAACATTCTTCAACCTGAATAGCATAACCCAGTAGCAGTAGGTGCCCCATGGAGTAGTGAAAGCGGTCTTCTCCCTATCCTCGGGTGCCATCAAAATTTGGTTATACTCAGAAAGCCCAATCCGGGCAAATTCTGCGTAGCTTTTGTTTGACCGGTCAGGCCTCAGGGTCAAGAGGGATCCGGTACAGTACAATCTTAAGATTAATTCCAGGCATGTCTTCACAGGACCACGCAAAAACATTTTTAAAAGCTTTTAATAAAGCGATTAAACGCTCCCATTCCTCCAAAGACAACGTGGACCTGATCTGATACGCCTATCCTCCTCAAATTGGTGGACTTAGCTCCAGCAATAGAACTCATCAGTAAGTCAGCTAGTGCCTTTCCCAACAACTCCTCCTCTTCAATAACTAGGCTCGCAGTCCTTCTTTGATCTGTACCAGTGCTTAGGTCTGCTTGCTCATCCTCCTCTTCAGGCAACTAGTGTTTGAAGAAGATTTCTAACCTAGGATACCCAGTCTTCGTCTCCCAGTCATACCAAGGCTCCAGGAATCCACAGAAGAGGAAATCTTCCCCTTGGTGGACAAAGCGTCCATTCAGGGTTCCCTATACAGGTTTGTGGACTAACTCATATTGCTTCCCAATCCTCTTTGCTTTGATTCTTCCTCTTAACTCCTCTCACTTTCTTTGCCAATCTACAGCGGTAGGTTTGTATCCCAGCCCAAAAGCGTGGGGTTATGACTCATCTCCTTAGCAATAATACCTCCATGCCTACCACTTCGGCCTAGTCTTGATTCGGGCATATGCCCTTGTTTGTTCATCATGTAAATTAACTGGGTACTCACATAATTCCCCTTGTCTTCTGCCATGATGTTTTGGACCAGTCGAGCTTCTGCCAAAGAGAAGCTAGAGAGAAATAGATCATCTTCTCCGTGTATGATTCCCAACACTGGTGTGGTAGTTCCTTGAGGTGGGTAAATTACAGAATTGCCATACACAGTAGCAATCCCACCTTGAAAGGGATACTTCACCAGTTGGTGGACAGTTTATGACACAACCTTCATTTGGTGGAGCTAGGGCCTTCCTAGTAGTCGGTTGAAAGTGGCCAGAACGTCTATGACATGGAATTCCACCTCATGCATAGACGTGCCGATTAGGATATGGCTCTTGAACGTTCCCATAACATCCTGGCTTGTATTGTCATAAGCCCGGACAGCTTGGGTCGTGGATGTAAAGTCAACCGGCCTCAAACTGATGGCATAGGTAGTTCTCACTGGACATACATTGATCGTGGATCCGATAGCTACTAACACCACCGAAATCCATTTTTTTCGACTTTCTAAGGTTACATATAAAGGCTTGTTGTGGTTGGCGCCCTCAAGGGGCAATTCTTTATCTGTAAAGGATATTATTGGCATAACGTCTTGTAGACCGCCTACGAGAACTCCCCAGGCTCCGCGTGCGAGGGCACGAAACTCATTTTGTTCTGAGCTACTACAAGTTCGGACTTAATGTCACGGTTTTGAATCTAATCTCACAAAGTGCAATGTGAGACCGATAAATCACCAAAGAGTCCAAACCCGGCAAATCATTTTGGAAAACTGATTTTTATAAAGAAGTGCCAAACATAGACTACTTTGCCAGATACAGAGTCGCCACCTAAATGTTTTATTTTTGGGAAATTTAGGAAACGCTGACTCGTGCCTAAGGCCACGTGTTCGCCATCACCAAAGTTGCCTCGGCTTGGGAACTTGGGTATGAGAGGGGAAGGTCATGCAATGAGCACCCCCGCTCGCTCGATCAAAAGATCGGCCTTTTCTAAGCATGATATTTTTTTTTGAAAACACATGTGTTCTTATTCCGGTTTATTAATCTAGAATTACTATGTGATGCGCACAACATACAAGTATAGACTAAATTGCCTAAGTTGGAACAAAACATTTCAGGTTCGTTTGTTTGAAGACAGTTTGAAGTTTGCTACTCGCAAGTAAGCTAAATTGTAGATTTTGATGAATTGTTCCTATTCAAGTAATCCAACCTTCACCCACAGGCATTCAGGTAGTTAAACACTTAAGCAGTTAGTCTCATGGCAAGCATGCTAAACATGGCAATCAATAACACACATGCAGTATGCTAGAGCATAAACACTCACAGTGTACTCCGAGTCAAAACAGAGAACTAATTAGAAATCATGCATGATCCTAGTTCATGTTAAGATGGCTAATGCAACACATGCAAAAATGCAACTAGGATAGGCCCGGCTTATGAAATGCAACTTGATACAATATAGTTGAACACGTATTCAGGTAAATGTATTGAAATACAATGTAGTTAGTATGATGCGTTGAGCCCGGTGCATGCAAAACAAATAAATGGATGCACACATGTAAGCATAAGTATGCTAATCAAAATAAGCCCTAAAACTAATCATCGTAAGCGGTTAAGTAAAAGGGGGAAAGAAATGGGGGTTGGAAGACATGCGTCACACACACGCACACTTATTACAACAGTTGGCCCTCTCGACGGAGGGTCCGAATAAGAAGCTAACTAGCTAATCTAAGCTAATTAAACTAATTATTACATCACAATACCAATTAACTAACAAGCTGACTAATTAAGCTATTACAACACAAATTGAATAGTTAAACACATTAACTAATTAGGTACAAAACCAAAGCATAAACTAGCTAAGGAAAGCATTGAAGAGAGGTTCTCGGGATGAGGAGTGCACGCATGCCTGGTCGCCTCGTTAGGAAATCTGTCGCGATACCCCAATTTTCCTCTGTTTGCAACTGTTCTCAGAACTTTGCACAAAGCTCCAGAAAGCTTCTAACTTACCTTGGGGACCTGTGAGAGGGCTGCCGACCAGTTGTTGATGTGGGAGACCACCTGTTGGCCACTTTTCTTTGCTGCAGACCAGAAAAGTGGTCGG
This sequence comes from Camellia lanceoleosa, assembly GCA_025200525.1. Taxonomy (NCBI): domain Eukaryota; kingdom Viridiplantae; phylum Streptophyta; class Magnoliopsida; order Ericales; family Theaceae; genus Camellia; species Camellia lanceoleosa. The sequence goes on from CM045764.1 coordinate 88,857,306, forward strand.
CCAGCTAGCTTTACTGGTCGGCTGACCAGTTTTTGCTGCACTTCTCCAATTTGCTGCAACAGAGAGCAAGAAAGGGCATGACAATGTATTTGCAAGTAATGTGTACACAACCACCCTTCCTATCATTTCATAAGCCCAAGGGAGTGTGGTTCTCGACCCTTGGGCCACCAATCGCGCATTTCAATGCATGATGGCCGAGAAGCCAAATTGCACAATTTAATATGAAATGAATGCACACATAAACACATAAAGCCTAGAACTCTATCATGTATGATCAAGAGTGTTGGCGACCGAGAATTGAGGCACGTTTTATCACTTCATGTATGAAACGTCCCTCATTTCTCGTATTCGGATTAGCACCTAATCCAAACAAATGCAACAACAACATGCAAACATGCAATGCAACTACATGGCATACACAATGCAAAGAATAACATGGCACACACAATGTAAAGAATAACATGAGCATACACAATGCAAACAACATAAGCATGCACAATGATAAGTACATAAGCATGCACAATACAAAGTACAACATGGCATACTCAATGCAATGAACATAGTCAACTTAACAAAGCTAATGACATGCAAACAATGCTAATGCATACACAATGCAAGGCAACATAAGCATGCAACAATATGATACAATGTGACAACATTCACATAACATGCTCGATGGACTTAAACCAAAATGGATAGAACTTAGTCATGCCCAAATCAGTGGCCATGGTGATGAAACTAAGGCATGAAGATCAAGACAAGCATGCTCAATGCAATGGTTCATTGACTAGGCATAAGAGCACAACTCTCAAGAGTGCTGAAGGAGTGACAAATGTGGGAGTGTAACAACACTATATGCACTGAAATAAGGTAAGAAATGATGCCAAATCATTCAAACAGCACAAGCAAGGCATGCTATGGTTCTTAAGGCATAAGGCTAGCAAAGAGGACTACAGAGGGGGTATGCAATACATGGTACAAATGAATGAACCAACCATGGGCAGAGCTTAATTAGGTCTAAACAAAGACCAAAACATGCTAAGATGAGGGCTCAAGGACCTAGGCATGCAAGCATATAAGCGAGGCTATAAGCTAGGCAACAATGCATAACACTCAAAGGCATTCAAAGCATGAAAGAAGTGGGAACATGGCAATGCTACATGCTCTAAAATGTCATAGTAAATGATGCCAAATCATGTACATGATGCAAATGAAGCATGCTATGGCATCCAAAGCTTGAAGCTAGCATAGGCATTTGTACTACAACTATGCAAAACATGAAGCATATGGTCAAGGCAACCCAAAACAGTCCTAGAACATGTCAAAATGAGTCTAAAACATGTATGGAAGGAAGCCAAAATAAGCTAACATGAAGGGCATGAGGCATGGAATATGCAAGGCAAATAAGGTGGATTACACTACACCTATCAAGACCAAGCATGAGATGGCTTTGCCAACAAAAATTAAAGTTATATCATGGAAAAATAACCCCAAATACACATTTAAATGATAGCTCGCAAGCTTAGGCATGAAGGCATACGCAATAATTCATGTTTACGGCATAAAGGGCAAACCCTCAAACGCATGGAAAGAGTGACAAATGCAAGTGCATGAACATAAAACATGGACTAAAATCACATTACAAATGATGCCAAATCATTCAAATAGGCCAAGAAATGCATGCTAGTGGACTCAATACCCAAAGCTAACAAGCTAGAATGCACTATAGCTATACAAAGCATGGCATGCATGACCAAAACTACACAAATCAGAGCTAGAGCATGCTAAAACATGGACAAAAGCTTCTTAGAGTTAAGCCAAAATCATGCTAGAATGATAGTCTAAAGCATGGTACACATTAGGCTAGTTAATGGAAATGCACTACAAGTGCAAGGAGCATGCATGGGGCTATCAAACCAAACCTTAACAGAGGGATATCATGGAAAAACACCACCAAGAACATGCTGAGATGGACTCAAAACAAGTTAGAATGACATGCTACTTCATGAAGTATACAAGACTAGTTTGTGAAATTTACACTACAAGTGTATTAAGCATGAATGAGGTGCTCAAGACAACCAAAAAAAGTGGTATGCCATCTCAAAATAACCCTAAATACATGCTCAGAACAAGCCAACACAAACTTAATAAACATGCTCAAACATGAGGCATTTAAAGCAAGCATATAAGACACAAGGAGAGGGAATAACCCTCTCCTATTTGGGACCTCAAAATACCATTTCCACCACTGAAATTCCTCTGGATTTCAGTGGTAGAAAGGTCATGCAATGGCTAAAACAAGAGCCAAAAGGGATGGCTCAAAACAAGGCCTAACAAGGCCTAAGAGGGGGTAGACCACCCCCAACACAAAAGTGACCTTAAACAAACATTGTAAGCATGCAAAAATAGAACTTTTTGTAGTTTAAAGTCAAGGCAAAAACACCATGCAAATAGGTTCAAAAGCTTAAGCAAAGATAAGGGTTTTAAGGGTTAGCAACTCACCCTTGAAGAACACCTTCAAAGCTACAACTCCAGCAAATTCTTTGAGCTCAAACTAGTCCAAAAACTCCAAAACAAACCTCAAAGTGCCTCAGCAACAAAAGGATGGTGTTTGAGTGTGTGTTTGTGTGTTAAAGTGTGATAAAACTACACTTTTAAAGCACAAATATGAAGCAAAGAGCAAGATAAATACAAAGGTGTATGTATAACTCTTAAGCACAAAATTCTGAAATTGGAAGAGGAGGGGGGAGGTTCTCTCTTATAGAGAACAAGCAACAAGCTTATTGGACAAGCTTTTGGCCTAAAGCCATCCCTCCATACACGTGTATGGAGGATGGCTTCTGTGCCTTCCAGCTGGCACAGCTAGCTCTAAAATATCTCCATAAAGGTGATGAAAAGCTGCAGACCACTTGAAGTGGTCGGCCAACTACTTCTACTGGTCGGCCGACCAGTGGAAGTGGTCTCCCAGGGGAGAAAGTGGTCGGCCATGGGTAGGAGAAGTCTACACACTGAAAGCAAGCCAATGGTGTGGTGGCCGACTAGAAAAGGTGGTCCAAAGATTAAGAAAACCAGTTGGCCGACCAGAAAACTGGCTAGCGGGGAGGAAAGTGGTCTCCAAGGGAAAGAACTGGTCTCCCGCCCTTGTACCACATTTAAAACAAGGAAAACAAGGTTTGTATAAAAAACAAACCAAAAGGGATGCAAGACAAAAGTTCGAGAGGCAAGGTGTACGGCCAGGAGCCTCGAAAACTAGTCTACGAGCATCAAAAGTGGTCCACGACCAAAAAAGTGGTCTCCCGAACCATAGTGTCCCTCTTGGCAGAGGCAACAAGGCATGGTCCGAAAAATAAACCAAACGGAGAACGTTAAGCGGTCCCGAGACAAGGCGCGCGACCGAAGGCTCCGAAAATCGAAAACTAGTCTCCAAGTAGGAAAAGTGGTCTACGACCACAAAAAGTGGTATACGACCATAAACTGGTGGTCTACAAGACCTCTCCTTCCCTCCAGGGAAAGGAAACAAGGCTTGGTCCACAAACCGAGCCAAAGAACAAAGAGTTCAGAGGCCCGGAGGCAAGGCACTCAGCTAAACACTCCGGAAAATCGAAACGAGCACAACATGCACTATCACCGAGCGCTCAATCGATGACGTCTGAGTCTTATTGTCGGTCAAAAATGGGGTGTCTATACGTCTCCAGAGGTGACCAATGACATCAATTGGTCAGCAATGGTGTAAATGGACAGTTTGGTTTGGTTCATTGCTTCGAGCAAGGCTTGTCTATGCTCCCGAGATGCCATTATCAGTCCCTAGATGGATATGTCAGCCTGGATCTTCTTTAGTTGTTTCAAGACTAGGTTTTCTTCAGCATCCTTCTTCTTTGCTTTCTCAGTCTCTCTGTTAGAAGATTCTGGCTGATCTAAAGTCAGGGGTTTAAAGTATCGACCACTGCGGGTCGGATGATCAATCTCATCAGTATACCATGTACCATCAGGGGTATCATCCTTCCACCCTTCATCTATGTATGCATGACTTAGATCGCTATCTTCCCACCATTCCCCTACGGTCATGGCTGGGCTGCTATCAGGTTCTATTTTGAGGATGTTAACATCACGTGCCTTGTCATCATACCGTTCTTCCTCCACTGTATCTCGGGTTTCAGTATCTCGGTACTTTCTGATTTTCCTTAAAATTCTCTTTCGATCACTGGGTTTTCACTCAGTTTTCTTAGCGTTTTGAACACTGCTAGTTGTGGACTCAACCTCTCCTTTCTCTTTTTTCCTTTTTTGTTCCAGAGCTATTTTCTTCTAGATCTAATCTACTCTCTCCTATTGGAATTGTTCCAATGCCTGTTATTTCTCAGTCAGAGGTATAGCGTCAGCCTTGCCACTAGCACCACTTTCTTCTTCCTTTCCAGTCTCTCCTATCTGTTCCTCTATATCTGACTCTTCCTCACTCAAACATCTGTTGCTTGTTTCTGGCTAGATCGGGTCCCACCACATAGCTTGTATCTTCTTCCTCGAAGAAGTAAAGATCCTTCAGATCCTTTTCCAATTCTGCCAGATCCTCCTCTAGGTTTGCTATGTCATTCAGGCCTTGCTCAGGCCACTCATTTTGATTCTGTGCCATTTGGTCTTCCCTGATAGCATTAATTCTGAGAAAGTCTAGCAAGATGACTACTGGCTTCAGCTAATCGACAGCCACGATGTATAAGCTGGGGTTGTACTCTTCTACACGCGAGGCCCCTTTCTTTATGACTTGAGCATCAGGAAACCCCTTTTTGAGTGCACTCCCTTTCTTTTCTGCCTCTGCCACTACAGGTTTGGGTTAGGTTTGTGGTATCAAATCCATCATGCACATATCCCTACCTTTTGGAATGATCACCTCTGGCTTGGGTAGGTGGGATAGGGCAATATATGCACTGGAATTATAGGTGGGTGGCAGTGTGTGGATTTGGTTAATGTTCCTGGACAGGGGGACTTGATTGTGTGTAGGAAGTAGGTTGGTAGTTACATTTGGTTTGGAAGGTGGGGCTATGACTTTGTTGTCAATGAGATCCTGGATCTCATGACGTAGACGATAGCACATGTCCGTGGGATGGCTATGTTGTTGGTAGAAGATACAATACTAGGTAGGTTCATGTTTGGGTGGCAATGGATCTGGAAGTGAACAAGGATCGATATGCTTGAGATTCCTTTTTTACATTAATAGCTTGAGGGTGTGGGTTGGGCTCATATGGAGGGGGGGTAAAGACTCTACGGTTTCGGGATAGGCTGGTATTTTTTTAGGATTACGAAGGGTGTGATTTTGCTGTGGGGAAAGGATCAGCCATTTTGGTCATTGTGATGACATTGCTGACATCTGCAGGCCGTGGAATAGTACTACTGCCAGCATTGGTACTCCGGGAGAATGACCTTCTTGTAGGTTCGCTTGTTCTGTGGATAATACCCTTTTCGAATGCACTCTCAATCTGGACCCCTAGCTCATGTAAGGAAGCAAATGTGGATAGCGATGCTGCTATCATTCTCTACAGCATATCTGGCTCAAGATTCTGGACCACTAGCCAGACTTGCTCTCTTTTGACAGGTCTATTTGTCATTTGGGCTGCCTTGGCTCTTCATCGGGTGACAAAATCAATGAATAATTCTTAGGGGTTCTGGGTAGTAGCCTCCAGCTCACTAATTGTTACTTCTATCTGGGTGTTATATGAATATTGATTAATAAACGCCTCAAATAGCTTCTCCTAATTCCGCTTTGTTGAGTCTTCCAATTTAGCGTACCAGATGGCCGCCAGATTAGACAGAGTTCTCCCAAACAAGGAAAGCTTTTGTGCCTTGGATAGACCCATGGACCTCAATACATCTGAGAATAACTGGACATGCATAATCAGATCCCCACTCCCATCGAATTTGTCGATGTGGGGTATCTTAAATTTCTCTGATAATCTGACCTAAGCCTCAGTGTACCCATCTTCGATATCTGGAATGGAGTTGAAGCCTTGAGATTTTTTTAATGCTTTCTCCAATATAGTAATCTTGACTAAGGCTAGATCAATTTCATTAATATCAAAAGGAAAGATTTTTGCAAGAGGTTGAATCGAAGGCCTATAAACTGGAGCTGGGGAAAACATTTCCTGAAGATCTAGGACTACCAGATTTTCAACTGGTGGGGGTGGATCAGGATTTGGCTGGGTAGCCAGGATCGGATGCACGATTGATGCTGATGCCCCAAATGTACGTCGTAGATTGACATTAATTTCATCTTATGCAGCCATCCTCTGGTTTACAGTGTCTATGGTTCTTTGGAAAGCTGCCATCATAGTAGCAAATTCCTCTGCATTTTGTGCTGTATTCTGTGCCATTGCTGGTCTGCGTGAACTAGATGCTGATGAACTAATTGAGTGAGAACGGGTAAGTGTTTATGGAGTGCTTTGTACTGATGCTATTGACTGTCTGTTCCTTCTTCGTTGAGTGATTGGTAGAAGCAAGACTAACACAGGCTGACCACCAACAAGGTCTTGAGCTTTACAAAGCCTGCCAAAGTGAGTCCACACAACTTGGGGAATATTGGCTCTTTCTGAAGAAATGATGGAAAACTACCTAGCAAAAAGAAAGAAAGAAAAACATGATCAAAACTCGGACAGCACTTCGGCCTCGATTCACAAGAGTTATAACATATAGCTGAATTGTAATCCCCACTATGGGGGCCGAATATTGGGACATGTAAAGGAGTCGAATAGTTGGATCGGGAGAGTCGAAATTCGTATATTGCATTCGGCCCCGTCTTATACATGTAAATCTAGAAGTATCCTATTCGGCCAAATAGCCAGTTGAGTAAAGGGCTGAATAAAGAGTGATGCGCAGGAAAAGGAGCCGAGCAAATAGTTATACGACGAATTAAAGGAGGGCCCAGTCCCGAAGCCCAAGAAAGAAAAAGACATAAGTAGAAGAACATCATTTAGAGAAAGGTATGTGAGAATTAATATGCTTAACTTAAGATACAAGCAATTAAGAGAGTATACACTGACTTATTCGTCGGAGTGCTAATTACAGCACCCCCGACCGGAGTGTTCATCCTTTTTCAGGTTAATAGTAGAGGATCTCGAGCGTCCCCCGGGATTTAGAGAGTATTTCCAAAACCACTTCACCACAATTGGTGCCGTCTGTGGGAATACCCGACTACATCCATGGCGGGCGTAACGGAAGATCCTCCGATAATCATTAACGAAACTACACTGAGAGATGATCTCACCCCAATAAACATGCTGCGACTAGAGACTATCGTCGCAAGACGCGCCTTGAACTTTGACTCACCATCGACTTCAGCACATGAGACAATGCAAGCGATCATGGAACAAGCAAATCAAAAGGAACAGAGGTTGGAGAACATGATCGCTGAGAACGAACGTCTTCATCAGGATTTGGCCTGGGAAGTGGCAAAGTCCAAACAAGCTGTACGTTAAGACCCGGAACGACCTCTGAGGGCAGCTGGTCGACGACTTCGAGCCCGACAACAAGACAATGATAGCGACTCTGACTCATTATCCCCGGAGCCCAAGAAGAAGGGACAACTCGAAACTTCCAGTTCCTCTGAAGAGAGTCCACATATAAGGCATAAGCGAAGACGAAATGGTTCAGACGAAGAGGACTAGCATGATCTCTTTGTGCGATGGATCACAAGGGCAGTACTACCCAAGAAGTTCAAGGCCCGTCATTCACCTTGTATGATGGGAAATCGGATCCCACGGATCATATCCGTCACTATAAGCAAGCCATTACGTTGCATGCAGACGACGAAGCTCTCATGTGAAGAATATTTCCGAGCAGTTTGGGACCGTTGGCAGTTAGATGGTATTATAAGTTGGAGCCGACGTCGATTAAGAGTTTCCATCAATTACAAAAATCCTTCAGGGCAAGATTCATCACCAACGAGGTCCAGCCGAAATAAGCCAACTCTCTCTGGGCAATGCAGATTCAGCCAGGAGAAACCCGAAGAGCGTATTCGGCGCGCTATTGTGAGTGCTTTAATCTTGTTGATGATGCTTGCAACGACTCCATGGCCATCACCGCCTTTAAAATGGGTTTGCATCCTGACAGTGCTCTCCGCAGTTCCTTGACTAGAAGGCCCCCCAAAACAGTCTGGTCATTGATGAAGAAAGTCGAGGAATACTGCAAAGTGGAAGACGACGCCTTGCGGGTTAAAGCCGGGAACAAGGCCAACAAGGTAGCCCATCCTGAAATTGTTTAGCCGGTAAACTCTGTGCCATCTCAGAGTCCCGAACTGCGGCATTGGGCTAAATGAGACAAGAGACGGGACTCACGCCGATCCAACGACCAATGTTCCCACCGAGCTAGCGAACAACTTCAAGTAGATAGCAGGTGCACAAGGCGCGCAGACAAGAAATATACGGAGTTATCGGAGCCAATCAGTGTGGTTATGTCTAAAGTCCAACACCTTCCATTCTTCAAAGGGCCATCCAAAATGGTGGGACCTCCCGACATGAGACGACGGGATAGGTGGTGCGAGTATCACAAAGACCACGGCCATGATACTGAGAGTTGTTATGCATTGAAGGATCACTTGGAGGAATTGGTACAAGATGGTCGGCTACAACAGTACATCCGAAAAGGTAACTCAACCAAAGCAGTAGCCTTAAGGCAGGATTCACCTCCACTCGGCGTGATCCACATGATATACAGCCTACCAACGGCGTCTACGGTAAATACGATTCAGTCACGTCTCGACCCTCAAAATCAACTTACCCTGGCTAAACGGCCTTATGAAGCTGCGAGCATTGCCTTCGATGATTCAGATTTTGCCGAAGTGACACTTCCTCATATCGATCCTTTGGTAATTGAGTTACGCGTAAACCGATTCACCATTGAGTGCATACTCATTGATCCTGGGAGCACATCGAAAATTATGTATTACAAGACATTCACCAAACTCGGCTTCACTAAATTGGACCTTTCTTCTGCTCCTTATCCATTATTCGACTTCAACACCAATCCAGAGTACCCGTTGGGCAAAATCACGCTACCAGCTCGAGCAGGCTCGCAAACAGTGGATGTGGAATTCTTGGTCGTCAAGATGCCCTCGCCGTATAACCTCATCATGGGCCGAACTTGGCTGCACACCATGCAGGCCGTGCCAAGCACCTATCATCAATTGCTTCGTTTCCCTACTGAACAAGGCGTTGAACAAATCCGTGGTTCACAGAAATCGGCACAAGCATGTTATCTCCTTGCTACGAAGACACCAAGAGAGCTAGAAGTGAATTCTATTGAGGTGCCGGATTAAGAGAGCCTTGACAATGTTGGACGGCTTCCAAGCGAAAAGGCCACGAAAACCCTGGATCAAGTTAAAATTGCCGGGAATCCTGACAGGTTCTTCATGATCGGTGCCTCCCTGAACGAAGTCGACAGACAGCAGCTAATTACCTTCTTACTCGGCAACCTTGACGTGTTTTCCTGTTCGCCGTATGAGATACCGGGGGTAGATCCATCTGTCTCTCAGCATCGTTTGAATGTTGACCCTAAATGTGAGCCAATTATACAGAAAAGTTGGTGGTCAGCCGCAGAGCACATTGCCACTATTGTTGAAAAGGTTGACCGGTTGCTTGACGCCGGAGCTATCAGGGAAGTGACCTACCTTACATGGGTCTCGAATACTGTGGTTGTGAAGAAGAAAAATGGGACTTGGCGTATCTGCGTTGATTTCACCGACCTAAACAAAGCTTGCCCCAAGGATTGTTTTACCTTACCCAGAATTGACCAACTTGTAGATGCTACGGCACGTCACCAGCGTATAAGCTTCCTTGATGCCTACTGAGGCTACCATCAAATTGCCATGCATCCGGAGGACCAAGACAAAACTGCATTCCTCACCCCAAGAGGAACCTATTGCTATAAGGTTATGCCTTTTGGGCTGAAGAATGCAGGGGCAACTTACCAAAGATTAGTCACCGCCATGTTTAAGGAGCAACTCAGCCACACTATGGAAGTTTACATTGACGATATGGTGGTCAAGTCCAAAGAAGAGCAAACTTATCTAGCCAATCTAGAAGAGACATTTGGCATTCTACGCAAATACAGAATGAAGTTGAACGCTTCCAAATGTGCGTTTGGGATCGGCTCTGGCAAATTCTTGGGTTATATTGTCAACCACCGAGGAATCGAAGCCAACCCGAGGCAAATCACCGCAATCCTGGAACTTGGCTCCCCTCGATCGTTCAAGGAGGTTCAGAAGTTAATGGGGATGGCCGCTGCACTCAACAGGTTCATTAGTCATTCCATAGACCGCTCTCGACAATTCTTTCAGACACTACGACAAGGTAAAGCTTTTGAATGGACCTCCGAGTGCGAAGCCGCTTTTAACGGTCTCAAGGCTTATCTCCGATCTGTTCCACTTTTGACAACACCATCGGCAGACGACCCGCTCATTTTATATCTAGCCGTCTTTGACCGGGCTGTCAGTGCTGTATTGTTGAAGAAAGAGCTTGGAGAGCAGTGACCAGTATATTATGTGAGCAAGGCAATGGTTGACGCCGAAACCCGTTACCTTTCATTGGAAAAACTCATCCTAGCCCTCGTCATGGCGGCAAGAAAACTGATGCATTACTTCCAAGGGCATAGCATCAGGGTACTAATAGATTGCCCCATCCGATCAGTACTACGTAGTGCGGAAGCATCTGAGCACGTTTCGAAATGGGCTCTCGAACTCAGCCAGTATGATATTCAATTTCTGCCTAGAACCTTAATCAAAGGGCAAGTGCTTGCCGATTTTGTAGCCGAAATTCACGGGGGGTGTTGTCGACTTCAAGACCGACCAAACTCAACCCAAGCCGAATTGGAGAATTTATATGGAGGACATTTGGCAGTTATATTGTGACGGGTCATCCAATCAACGGGGCAGTAGAGCCGGAGTAATGATCATGGCTCCCGATGGTGCAATAATTAAGCAGGCCATCAAACTCAGCTTCGAAGCATCGAATAACGAGACCGAATACGAAGCCCTTCTAACCGGTTTGCGGAATGCACATCTTCCGGGTGCTCGGCGTTTGGTTGTATTTTGCGATTCAAAACTGGTGATCAATCAGCTAAAGAGGGAGTACATGACCAAAAATGACAGCATAGCGGCTTACATAAAAATGACTAACTCATTGCTGGCAAAATTTGACCATCTTGAATTGAATCAAATAACACGTGATCAGAACACACATGTAGATGCCTTGGCTTGCCTAGCCTCCGCCATCAACTCAGAGATTAAACGGACCATTGAAGTAGGTTTTATCCCGGAGCCGAGCATTGGCCCTTCGGAGGAAGTCCAGGTCAATGTCATAGAGTTAGGACCAAGTTGGATGGACCCCATTGCTGCATTCCCGTCTTCCGAACAGCTCCCAGCGGACAAGAAAGAAGCGCACAAGCTGCGAAACAAAGCCCTGCGACACTACTTGGATCCGCAAGGAAAACTTTATAAAAAATCCCTTTCTGGTCCATACCTGGAATGTGTGCATCCAGACAAAGTCGAAGAGCTTCTGATTGAAATACAAAAAGGCAGTTGTGGCGCACATTCTGGCGGGCGCTCTTTGGCTCATCGAGCTGTGACACAGGGATATTACTGGCCGACAATGAGAGCCGATGCCGAGTGTTACGTGAAAAATTGCGAACAGTGCCCGAAGTTCTCTCATCTAATTCACTTGCCTGCTGAAGAGTTAATCTCCATAACCAGCCCTTAGCCGTTTGCTCAGTGGAGACTTGACATCGTCAGACCGCTGCCTCATGCCCCTAGTAACAAGCGATTTCTGATCGTTGCGACTGATTATTTCACGAAATGGGTAGAAACTGAGGCACTAACGCACATCCGAGATACCGACGTAAAGCGTTTTGTATAGAGAAATATCATAACGCGGTTCAGCATCCCCAGAGCACTTATATCAGACGACGACACCCAGTTTGATTGCGGAGTCTACCGGGAGCTTTACAACAAGTATGGTATTCGGCCCTACTTCTCCACCCCGGCTTATCCACAGAGTAATGGCCAAGTTGAAGCCTCCAATAAAACCATTTTAGACAGCATCAAAAAGAGGCTGGAGAAAGCGAAAGGCCGATGGGTTGAAGAACTGCAGAGTGTATTATGGGCTTATCGCACAACCCCGAGATGGTCCACCGAAAAAATGTTTTTCGCTTTGTGCTTCGGAACGCAAGCAATTATCCCCTTGGAGATCGGCCTCCCAACCTTAAAATCAAAAGTTTTTGACATGGGCCGAAACGACATGATGTTGGCCTTGGATTTGACCTTGATTAAAGAACGAAGAGACCGTGCCCTTCTATCCATGGCATGGTACTAGTAGCAGCTCGCTAAGTCATATAACCAACGTGTTCAACTACGCTACTATCTCCCAGGTGAATTGGTCTTGAAGAAGGTGCTTCCAGCCGTCAGGAAGCCGACTGATGGAAAATTAGGTCCTAACTGGGACGACCTCTACCAGATCGACTCAATCGCGGGAACAGGGGCTTATCGGCTCAGAGACATGTTTGGTAGGAGTCTGCTATGCCCTTGGAACTCTACGTATTTGCGTAAATTCTATCATTAGATCCGACCTGTGGGGCATGATGTTTGTTTTGAATGAATCGCCATGTACAGATTTTACTTTTGCAATGCAAGATTTCCTATTCAGTTCATGTCTTCCGAATAAGACACCAGATTCGAAGCACCCTTCGTGGATATCACGATTGGCCAAGACAAAAAGCCTTTGAATTTGAAGCCCCATCCATGCAGGTCATGTTTGGGCCGAATAAGACTCTAGATTCGGAGCACCCTTCGTATATATCACGATTGGCCAAGACAAAAAGCCTCCGAATTCAGAGCCCATCGGTGCAGGTCACGTTTGGGCCGAATAAGACTTCGGATTCAGAGCGCCCTTCGTGGATGTCACGATTGGCAAAGACAAAAAGCCTCCGAATTTGGAGGCCCATCCATGCAGGTCACGTTTGGGCCGAATAAGACTCCGGATTTGGAGCTCCCTTCGTGGATATCATGATTGGCCAAGACAAAAAGCCTCCAAATTCAGAGCCCCATCCGTGCAGGTCACGTTTAGGTCGAATAAGACTCCGGATTCGGAGCGCCTTTCGTGGATATCACGATTGGCCAAGACAAAAAGCCTCCGAATTTGGAGCCCCATACATGCAGGTCACGTTTGGGCCGAGTAAGACTCCGAATTCGGAGCTCCCTTCGTGGATATCACGATTGGCCAAGACAAAAAGCCTCCGAATTCGGAGCCCCATCCGTGCAGGTCACGTTTGGGTCGAATAAGACTCTAGATTCGGAGCGACCTTCGTGGATATCATGATTGGCCAAGACAAAAAGCCTCCGAATTCAGAGCCCCATCCGTGCAGGTCACGTTTGGGCCGAATAAGACTCCGGATTCGGAGCGCCCTTCGTGGATATCACGATTGGCCAGGACAAAAAGCCTCCGAATTTGGAGCCCCATCTGTGCAAGTCACGTTTGGGCTGAATAAGACTCCGGATTCGGAGCGCCCTTCATGGATATCGCCATACACGGAAGCATACAGATTCAAAATGAAATGCTTCATTAAGATTGAGTCGGCAAAAACTATGTACACGTTAAAGGATGCAAGCGTACAAGATGAAGTTCTTAATTACTTTGAGCCGGCACAAACTGTATTTCATTAAATGCCTAAAACATGCAAACGTTTAAAGCAGAGTATTTTATTAAATTAACCAATATAACCAATAAATACATAGGTGACGCCCAATCTTCATTGGAGCATTTACAATACGTTCAGTTCTATTCGGCGTCACCCTCGTCATCGCTCTTCTCAATTTCGAAAGCGCCATAAGGAAAATGATGGCGTTGGTATAATGGCGACGCCAATTCAACTCCTGTTTCTTGGAGAGCCTATACGGCTTGAAAAACCTTAATCCACCCATGCCTAAAGCCTCGGTTCTCGCATCGGCAGACCTCCTCTGCGAGTTTCTTTTTGGTCTTGTCTATCCCGACTTTTCGGCCGTCGTGGAAGCCTTTTTCGTAACCCATGGTCCTTGCATTTTCTATCGCAAACATGCTTGCCGTGTCTCAATCAGCAATCGCATGACTCATCAGCCGTTGGGTCACTCTCTCCTCCATGACCGAGTTAGATTGACCTGCCGCACGCGGCTCGGCGGTTTGAGCCTTCCTAAGCTCACGCTCGACCTTCTCTGTATGAGCCTCCAAATTTCGAATTCGTTCATCCTTCTTCTTTATTTCTTGCCACACAGCGCGTGGGCGCATACCGACTTCATAGGTGGTATATAGCCCTTTCACCACCCCATGGATGCCCTTTCGAGACACTTCGAAATCCTGTCGACCAACCATCGACTACTGGACTTCCGGTGGAAAAATCTATTGAGCGAACTCGACTGCTACACTTGGGTTGTTAACAATAGAATCCGCTTCCGTCATCGGTTTATTCCCCATAAAAATCGCAAAACTCAACGGTTGCGGCGTCGCATCGGACTCATTTCTCGGTTGCGGTTTAGGGGAGCTGCCCCGTTGCTGTTTTTCCCTTCGGGGTGACCTACTTTGACGACTTGGGGGCTGACGTTTTTCCCGTTCCCTGGACGTCCTACTTCCCGTGTGTGTGGCTCGCTGCTGCGATTCATTTCAGTATCAAGCTCAGCCAATGTCCACCTTTCTCTTCTGCTGTTAAAGAACAGTCTACTTGACATCCACGTTTATCTGACCTTCCGCAACAAACTGGTTTCAATTGAGTCTGAGCACAATAAGTGGAATTATGGGCGCGCAGAACCCACCCCATTTATTCTTAACACATGCAGCGCCCCCGAGGCGATTTCATTAATAATTGTCGCCTGGGTGTAGTGCCGATCGATCTGTGCCGCAGCCACTCCATGAACTCATGGTATTCAGCCTTTGGAGTTCATACATTGGTTGAGGCAAGGGCAAATTTATTAATCTGATCGGCTATTCGACGATGGTAAATTACTGTCGCATGGGCGTAGTGCCGATCGATTTGTGTCGCAGCCACTCTATGAACTCATGGTATTCGGCCTTTGGAGTTTATAAATTGGCTGGAGCAAGGGCAGATTTATTAATCTGATCGGCTATTCAACAATGGTAAATTACTGTCGCCTGGGCGTAGTGCCGATCGATCTATGTCGCAGCCACTCCATGAACTCATGGTATTCAGCCTTTGGAGTTCATACATTAGCTGGGGCAAGGGCAGAGTAATTGTAAGTTAATGATATCAATTTAACTTAAGCACCTCATTTAAGGTTTTCTAAATCACCTAAGTACCCAATTGTCAAGCGCAAAGGCTGAATTCGAATTCCCTTCGACTTTCTTCATATTTTTCACTGTCTTCTGTAATTTTCTATTCTGGCTCTCAAAAAGAAAATTTCTCTCTAACTCTCCCAGTCGTTCTCCATCCATATCTCTTTTGTTCTAGGAACTAATTACCTTAGGCAACTTGTTGTGTCATTAGCTTAAGTGCCCAAGTTTAACTCAAACTAATCTTGCTTAGCCTCTAAGAAAGAGAATTTACCGAGTAATTGTAGTTTAACTATGTTAGTTTAACTTAAGCACCTCATATTCGGCCTTTGGAATTCGTACATTGGCTGGGGCAAGGGCAGATTTATTAATCTGATCAGCTATTCGACGATGGTAAATTACTGTCGCCTTGGCATTGTGCCGATCGATCTGTGCCGCAGCCACTCCATGAACTCACAACAATCGAGCTTTGGAGTTCATACATCGACTGGGGCAAGGGCAGCTTTATTAATCTGATCAGCTATTCGACGATGGTAAATTACTAAATTGCCTAATTATCTAATCGGCAAATGTACACGAATGTTTTATCCAAAGAAGCAAAAAAGCAATACTATGCATCAATAGCAAAATTAATCACAAGTAATAACAAAGTACAAAGGAAATTTTCATTAGTAAATTGGGCACAGACTGTAGCCATTTTACATGTGAAAACTGCTAGATAAAAAGCTACAAGTTTGCAGGGAAATGCCTAGCAAAAACTAAAAAACTGTAGCCATACATAAAAACTATTAAACGAAAAGCTGTAACAAAACATTCAAAATCCTTAAACAAAAATAACTACTGTTGCCCTAATCAATCCTCGGAGTCAGACTCCAGTGGCTCAACATCCGCTTGCTCGTATGAAATCGGCATAGCCAATGTCACATTAGCAGCGGCAAGGGCTTTGAGTCAGCCGTGTTTGAATCCCCGATTCTCGAATTTGGAGACTTCTTCCACATAATTTGCGAGGGCAGCGCTTTGCCCAGCCTCATACACCTTAGAAGCCTCAGAGTTGGCTACTTCCTTCACCGCCTTCGATTCTTCCAAGTCCGCCTCAAGTTTGGCAATCGCATCTTGGGCTAACTTGAGCGCAGCTTCGCTCGCGTTCGCCTTCTCCTCGACGACCAATCTGAGCTGGTCTGCATTTCTTGCCATTTCCATCTCAGCCTCGACCCTTCCACCTTCCATCTTCACCCTCGCCGCTTCGAACTCGGCTCGGCTCCTTTGGCCCTCAACTTCAGATTGTAAACGGCCAATTCGTTCGATGGCGTCGTGTTGGCGATGACCTATCTCGGCTATCCTTCTGACCGTCTGCAAAACAGGAGATTAAAACCAAAATATATGCATAAAAGGGAAAGGCAAGATCAAGATATTTACCAGAAGAGCCGATTGAGTAGCTAACGTTATTGCCAAAAGATTCGGCTTTGAGCAGAAAGTCGCCTTGTCAGACGGTAATGAGACCAATGAAGCCATGCTCAGCGCCACGGTTGGATCTTTCATAGCCAATGCATCGGAGGAGATTGGCATGTTTTTTTTTTTTTTTTTTTTAATCTTTGGTTGAACCACAAAAGGCACAACCGTATCCGACTCCTCTAAACGTGACCGTTTGTCAGCAAGGTTTTCTTCAGAGCCGGCCTCGACCTCGGCAGGATGTTTTTTCGCCCTTTGTTCAGCCTCCTAATTCACTAGCACGATCGACTCCAATTCGGCATTTCGGGTTTTAGCTGTCACTTCCTTGATAACAGGTAGGGGCGGCTCAACATCGGCGACGAGTGGCACTTCGGATCGAATGGCCTCTGCTCTCCACCACGCGGCCCTTCATTCGGCGTTTTTCTTTTTGGCAAGTTGTGTGAGTGACAACCTGGCCATGTCTTCAGGGTACGCGGCGGGAAGGTCTTCTAATCCAATAAAGACGTCGTCGTAAACGTCCAATCGGCCCGAGTGGACAGAGGGTTGGCTGAATTGAGGCCGGCTTCTTCAAAGGCTACCCTTAAAGCCTCTTCTACTTCGGCCTCGGACTGACCTGATTCTTCAACGACCTCAGCGACTTCTGCACGCTCCGAGTGGGATCCGTCGAAACCAATTTGGCGCAAGTTTTTGAAGTTTGTTAAATTAAGAGCCGTAAGAAACTCTTCACCCCTCAGAATCGGGATGTTTTCTGCTGCCGAGAACATCGTGTACGTCGGCTTATATCGGAGAAGAATGTGGGTCTCCCTCCCTTGTTTCTGAAGGCTTGGACGGCCGAAGTATTTCAGCGTGACTTTGATCTCCGTAAGAACAACGTCATCGGTCGAAATCAAGACTTTCTTCAAATCGTTTCCTGCACAAACCACACCATGAGACCGAAAAGATAAAGTCTTGCATATACAACAAAAATAAGTGCAAGGGGCTATATGACCACCTGGTTCACCCCTCCGTCTAGGAATATGATCTAAGTGGTCTTCGCCTTCGCTGAATTCCCAATTACCTCGGACAAAGACCATGACATCATTGACTCACTTTCCAGAGCTGGAAAGCATGGTCACTAATTGATGGTCGGTGTCCTTGGCCCTGAGGAAATAGCACCCATGTCGGCCAGAAGACTTGGCCAAGGCATAACAATGCTGAATAGCAAGTATGCCGAGGTTAATCCTAAGGCGGCGATTTAACTCTATAATCCCCATTATGGTTCTAAAAAAGCTGACATTGGGTTGGAAAGGGATTAGACCCCAATGGCAAAGGATAGCCCTAAAGACTAGGTGAAGGGGGAAACGGACTCCATCCTCTGCAATTGATAGGAGAGGGAAGACGATCGTGCTTTCATCATCCCTCTCCATATCGAGGGTGCCGTCTGTCACGAGTGACAAACAGACGTCATCAGAGATGGAAAAATGGCGTCGAAAGCCAGAAATTCGATCCGCGGAGAGGAGATCTTTCAAATGTTTTGCCATTCTCTTCAGCCTATAGGAGTATGCTAAACCAAAAACAAACCAGGAAAAAGGATTCAAAGCAGAAAGGGAGAGAACTTACAAGAGACGAAGAGAACAGTGAAGAATAAAAGGAAGTTGCAGAGGAAAGTCGGAAGGCAGTCCAACGACTTCAAGCACCTAAAAATGTGTATGTATTTGAAAAGACGTCGAAATTTTAAATCACAATAAATAGAAGTGTACGAAGGGGCGGGAAGTTGAAATGATAACCAAAAGGCATGTGCTCTGACATTCGCTTTGAAATGAGGCTAGCCGTGGAATTTCGGCTCTGGCTTTTCGAGTTCGAAACCAAACACACCAGCTAACTGTCGTTAGTGGAGTGTTTGGGGGGCAATTGTGGGGGCCGAATATTGGGACACGTAAAGGAGCCGAATAGTCGGACCGGGAGAGTTGAAATTCATATTTCGCATTCAGCCCCGTCTTATACATGTAAATCTAGAAGTATCCTATTCGGCCAAATAGCCAGTTGAGTAAAGGGCCAAATGAAGAGCATTGCGCAACAAAAGGAGTCGAGCAAATAGTTATACGACGAATTGAATGAGGGCCCAGTCCCAAAGCCCAAGAAAGAAAAAGATATAAGTAGAAGAACATCATTCAAAGAGAGGTATGTGAGAATTAGTGTGCTTAACTTAAGATACAAGCAATCAAGAGAGTATAGACTGACTTATCCGTCGGAGTGCTAATTACGACACCCCCGACCGGAATGTTCATCCTTTTTCAGGTTAATAGCAGAGGATCTTGAGCGTCCCCCAGGATCCAGAGAGTATTTCCAAAACCACTTCACCACACCCATTGAACTCTGTTCTCCAATTCATACTGATATGAACCATCTTGTACAGTTTCACTGAAAAGGCTCATATCAAGTAGAAAGAGTCAATACACCCCTATGAGGGGGTAGGGTTGCCTTGTCCTAGTTTTGTCATGAACTAGGATTTCACTATTTCAAACATATGGTTTCACACAATCCTACATGGGTGAGCATCATGTCCTAGTTTGGAACAGTCACTATGGTTTTACTACATACAGCTAGGCTAAATGGTCAAAGAGGGTACCTCAACAAGACTACCTAATATACCTCTCACACCTAACACTGAGAAGTGAAAGGAGGATCAAACGGTACAACGGTAGTCCAGATCCAAGGGTTGTGTTCCCAACATGGCAGAGCCCATGACTAGTCAGGATTTTGGCAAGCTTTTAGGCAAGCCTCCGGTAAACCGTCCAGGAATAACAGTCAGCAAACATAGTGACCTAAGTACACCAATGCAAATGCAATGCAAAGAACATATATATGTAGATAAAAGTTCACATCATGAAGTTCAAGTCAAGTTCTCTAAATCCCCAGCGGAGTCGCCAGAAACTGTAGCTTAACTTTTCGTGCCCCCTTTCGATAGACGAGAAGCCATACAGTTTGGACTCTACCTATGGTTCTGAATCTGATTTCACAAGTGCAATGTGAAACAGTGAAAACACAAAAAGAGTCCAAATCCGGTAATTTTTTTTGGAAAATCGATGTCTTGAATAAAATGTCAAAAAATGAATTGATTTGCTAGATTTTAGAGTCACTATCTAAATATTTTTAGGAAATTTAGGAAACCCAAGACTTGTGCCAAAGCCCATTAGTCCGTTATCACCAACGTTGTCTCAGCTCGAGAACTTAGGTACGAGAAGGGAAGGTCATGAATTGAGCACCCCTCTCGCCCAATTAAAGATCGACCTCTACTATTCATGATGTGATTCTTCTTTACATTATATGCTCTTATTCCGATTATTAGCTATATTACTATATGGCGCGCACACACAAAGTATAGACTAACTTGAAAAAATTAGAACATTTGATTCATGTTTGTTTTTGAAAAGAGTTTGTAAATGTGCCACTTGAAAAAGTGTGCTTAAATGTACATTAATCATGACATTCCAATTCAAGAAATTAGCCTTCATCCACAAGCATTCAAACAGTTATATCACTTAAGCAATTAGCCTCGTGGTGAACATACTGGATATGGCAACAGTCACACTCATGAGATATGCTAAAATGAGTAAAAGCTCACCTAGTACTCTAAGCCAAAATAAATAAATGAGTTAGAAAAAATGCATGATCTTAACTAATGCAATATGACTAATGCAACGCATGCGATATGCAATTACTAGACTCAGTTACTAACATGGCACATGAATCAATTTGATAGCATGCAGTCTAAACATGTATTCAAAGAGGCGTTTATCTAACGATGCAAGTTAGAATGATACGCCGAGCCTCAATGCATGTAATACAAGTGGATGCAAATATGAGGTATGCTAAACGAAATATGATGCTCTAATCTAACCATCATAAGCAGGTAAATAAAAAAAGAAAAAGACATGGGGTTGGAAGACATACATGTTATTACATTTTACCCTCACGCATGAGGGTTTGAATGAACTAACTAGCCAAGTTAATTACTACAAATTATATACCGAATGAAATAATCAACTAAACTAGCTAATTAATTATTACAACAAATTAACTAACTATTTGAACTAACTAATTAATTAATTACAAATCAAAACGAACTAATTAATTACATGAATACAACATGAAAGAAGTGCTAAGCTAGCTATTCTAATTACTCCACCTCGGGAAATGAGGAGTGCTCATACATGCACGGATTTCCACCTAAAAAAGGCCACTGTCCTGTTACCAGATGTCTCTGTTGCACAGTAGAACATTTTCAATGTTTTCCATCTTAGAATCAGCTGTGTTTTGCTAGAAAAGTACACTGCTTGGTTTTGCAAAGGTGGGCAGGCCAAAAGTGGTGGCCGGCTGACCACAAAGGTAGCTTGCCGTCCACAAAAAAGATGGCCTGCTGGCTAGAAAAAGTGGCCGGCCGGCCACTGGAGTCCGGCCCTTCCTGCTACAACAGAGGACAAATAGAGCAAAAACATGGTATTCTCAAAGGATGTTTGTACACTTTACCCCTTCTTATCATCATACAGCTCAAAGGAGTAGTAAACTTGATTCATAAGCCATAAATCCAAGCAATATCATTGCATGATGGCCTATGAACCAAAGGGTACACTTTCAATAAATGCTCAAATAAAAACTCTCAAACCTCATCCCTATTATGAATGATCAAGAGAAATGGTTGACCTTGGAAACTTGAACCATTTTATCACTAGCAAGTATGAAATGCCTCAAGTTTCCATGTGTTCAATTAATGTCCGATTGAACACAAATTACTTATTATTTTGCATCACTTTTAGTCCTCATTTTATTATTCCATTTTAATTACCTTTCCATTCTTTAATTCATTAAGTCCAAAGGTGAAGATTAAGTCCTCTAAAAGTGGGAAGTGTCAAACCAAGGGTTAGTTTAAGGTATGAGAGAGATGTCATGCCGTTGATAATGAACCCCTAAAAGGGATTAAACCATTAAGCATGACAATCTCTATCTCAAGCTTACAAGAACAATCAGTTTGAAACAACTCTCAAAGAAAAGAAAAAGCCAAGAAATGAGGGAGGTTGCAGAGATGATTAGAAGTGATCACAAGTAAGAAAAGTAAGAAATAAATGCTATCAACTCAAATAGGTTGGTGGCTAAGGCCTAAAACACCAAACCTATGAGGACAACTAAACTACAAGCATGTAACGCCCCAACTTCCGGGCCGTTAAATACGTACAATAATACAACAAAAGTAGAACAGATAACCAAAACATCTTAATGTACATATATAACCAGAGTTGATATCATAGATAATTCGTTTATGTTTCGTTACAGGATTACCAAAACATTGCCAAACCCAAAGTCAAATTAAAAAAAAAAAAAAAAAACTAGTCTAAGTCTTCAAATGAACCACAGCTCCAACACTTCATCTTATTTGCCTTCAAAATAACCTTCACCATTGTAAACTGCTTCATCATTTGGCATGACACGCCATGAGCATGGAATGCCCAGTAAAAACACACACACACCCCCATATCTTCTATCAACCAATCAACCATACACAGAACAAATTGGGTAACATAACATATAATAGTTCTATGAATTAGTAGTTAGACTAGACATCTAGAATCCCCCAAAGAGATCCTTATACCCAACCACAAGGATTGAACGCTGGACTATTCAGAACTCCCCCTTTTGTTACTTTGTAGACCTTACCACTTATGCTCACCTTCCGGTTATTTACCAGTTAGTGACATTAATGGACCTCAAAAGGAACGGCCAAACAAGTTGGCTCGCTTACACCCAAATCATGCCTAGGGCTCACTTACACCATGCACATACCATACCAAATCGTACCTAGGGCTCGCTTACACCCGGCAGATACCATACCAAAGGGCTTGCTTACACCCTAAAACCACCGCATAGAGTCTGAATACATCCTTGTCAACCTAGGGGCTCGCTTAGACCACTTGCGCAAGACTTAACTCATTTGGTTTTAATCCAATCATAATTCATCCCATGGACATGTAAATTACATACATCATTCTAAAACACAAGGGTGAATGTCACCCAGTACCAAACCCTTTCTATTTCCCGTTTATTAGATCTTCTGCTAAGCAGGTTGGTCACATTCGGTAATTCGGTAATATAAAAGAGCATGAGCAAAACATAAGAGAGGAAATATAGTCCATGATAGTCATACATAAGTATGGTAAGGCAAGCAAATAACATTAGGCATGCTTTGAAATACTTAGAGACAAATAACAATAAAACACCATTTTCAACACTGTTCAGTTTTGCAGGGCTAAGAAGAATGCTTTGGTAAAAAGACTTCCAGGTCAAATTAGGGGCTGAAATTTCACAGAAACAATAATCAACCTGTCTAGTTTTAGTTCCATTTATCATAATTTGCAAAGCACCTTCAGAAATTCATGTACAAGCTATATTCGAAAACCTGTCCAGATTTGTCACCCTTTGGGAAAACTAGCTTTCCTCTCAATCTACCCGATGATTTTCACCCAAATAAATTCTGTTGGAAAGAGGATTCAGAATGGTAAATATTGACAGAAGAACCAACATGAGATGAGTTTTTTGGAATTTTATAAAATTGAAAGAAGTGGACTGTTTTTCAGAGACTCGGGACCTGATTTCTAAACACAATATCCAAGCCCTAAAATCACACAAGGAGGGGCTAATAAAATTATCATAAGCTCTAAACACACCAAATATCCTGCAATAAATTCAGATTTGAGAAATAAATAGGTTTGATATTTATTTTAAATTAGAGAAGTTGCAGCAGTGCATAATTTGACAAATTTGTAAGGCAAAATCACTAAATCAAACCCACACTTTCATACACATCAAAAAACCTCTATACTATTAATATGCAACACAAAAGGGCATCTAGACGATAGGATGAGATGGGTGAAAGAATTGGAGAAGACATGGAAGGGGAGTGTTCTTACCTTGACTCAAGAAAGCACCTTTTCTTTCTATTCTTCTTTTTTTTCCCTTCTTCTTCTTCTTCTTCTCTACTTCCCCTTAATCACACTCTCCTTCTCTCACCCTCTCCTTGGATGCTAAAATATAGGTGTGGAATTAAGGCAAGACTCTCAATTTATAGGCCATGAATTTGGGTTAAAAAGATCATTCTACCCTTTTGCTTAAAGACTAAGGAAAATCATAAATATCTAGATATTTTGTGTTCCACTAATTTGCTCAAATAAAGAATAAAATAAATAATAAAAATATTTATTTAAAGATATTTATTTTCTCAAATAAATAATAAAGATTCAAATAACTAATATTCAAATAGGCTAAAAAAATAAAATGTATGAATTAATTTCGAAACTTGGAGGTAAATAAATAAAAACCAAGTTTTAGGATATTTCCAATTATAAAGTGGTGTTCTAGGATTTAATTATAATACAAAATAAATTACAGAAAAATTATTCTTTATTGGACCATTTTGTAAAATTTTATGAAATTTGGGACAAAAATGCAATTAACCTAAGGCTTAGGGTTTCAAGTGTAATTACCAAAAATTAGGGTCTATACAAAGCATAAATGCAATGAACACCTAAAACAGCCCTAAAACAGTCTTGAAACATGCAAAAGAAGTGCTGGAATTAAGACAAAAATAGCTAAAATAGTGAGCTACAACATGAAGCTATGTAGGCTAGTGAACATGACACAAGAAGGGAAGATTAACCTCTCCAATTTTGGACTTCAAAACATGTTTTTAGCTACTGAAATAACTCTGAAATTTAGTATTTAAAAGCTCAAAAAAGGACATTGTAAAGGTGGGAAACACAAGGAAAGAGAAAGGTGAGCCACCTCTCCACCCTTGAAGGCCTTATAGCACAAGTTTCAGCCCAAAATACAGAATTTATTGTCAAGCCCGTATTTTATTACTCGGATAACCTTACCAATATTCATTAATTAAGTCCATTTACAAATAACATTTCATCATTAGATGAAATGATGAATAATTAAATATACATATTCCCTCTCGTTATACAACAATGACATTTACATACAAATAAAAGAAATGCCCTGAGGCTTACAATAAAAGAGAGGACACTACTCTTTACAAAAAGATAGCACTCAGCCAAACAACAAATGAAGTAGTACAATCCATTTCTACATTACACTTATGAAATGGTAAAACTCATTGATTGATCTTCAATTCCGAAAAGCATTCCCTGTACACATATGCGGGCAAGAATGAAACAAAACTCACCGAGCAATCCCATATTAAAACATTAAAAGATATGCGAGTACAAAGATATTTATACATTTTCGTGAAACTATATCATGTCAAAATCATAAGGTTTTATCACATAATCTCTTAAATCTATTTTATTTAATTAACCACAACCAGTTAACTTAAATAAATAAACATCCTTCAATAGTGACATGACATTCTTTTTAATCCTTTCAATTACATGACAAATGTATCCAATTTTCATAACACTTTCCATTTCTTAATTCATAATCATGGCTCAGAACTTGGCCATACCCTTTAAGTGAGATTACATCTCATATCAACAGTACTTCTATTTCAATTGAGATAAAGACTTAAATTAAACATTTCGTACTTCACAATAGATACACATATTTGCTGTATCAATCTCAAACAAAACACTTCCATACTTCATATATGATATACAGATTTGCTATATCAATACTTCAATAGATACACTTATTTGCTGTAACAATCTCAAACAAAACACTTCCATACTTCATTTATGATATACAGATTTGCTATATCAATACTTCAATAGATACACTTATTTGTTGTATCAATCTCAAACAAAACACTTCCATACTTCATATATGATATACAGATTTGCTATATCAATACTTCAACAGATACACATTTTAGTACTGTATCAATGGAGTCCATCCCCTATCTCCTTCCAAACAGTATCCGGTTTAGAGGTCCATCCCCTATCTTCCCCTAAACCGTGGAGTACATCCACTATCTTCTCCCACACAACACAATGCATATAAACATTCATCAGATATATGTTCAATGAATACACAAATTCGATGTATTATTCCAACCGTCATATTCAATGACATAATCAATTGATTAGTTTTAATTTTCCTAATCATCATGCGTTGTCTACAACAATCAAGACTATCCTCCACCGATAGCCCAAAGCAATTATTTCTAAACAGATAATAAATACATCAACAATAATGTTATCAACATTTTCAAAAGTGAGCGATTAATAAATCCAACTCCACCATTTTATCATATAATGAGCCAATTTCATTATTTCCAACTCAATTTCATAATTCCATGATAAATGTCATTAATTACACTAATGACCCAATTATATCCAAACATGGCATTTTTTCCCATTTTTCCAATATTGACTCAAAGGTCCAAATATTATCATCAACATCAAATACCTCATTTTGAAACCCAAAATACACATTTGTGAATCAAAGATTTAAAACCCCTCTTTATACATTTTGAAACCCTAACTTCGAAAATCAAACCATTTATACAAAATATCCAAAATTTATGTTAAAGCCCATAAAGATGAGTAGGAATCCCTACTTATTAAACATTACCATTTTGATCAAAATCCTTATTTAAATGCAACATGATAAATTTTCACCGATAGCCAAAATAGTTATCACTAACATATTAATTAAAAGATAACAACATGGGTATATAATCCAACATATAACTATAACTTAGAATCTCCCATGATTCCCAACATTTAAAAACCAATCATATTCCACATTTTATCAAATATGAACAACCATACTAGTTTTCATATCACAATTATGTCCGGTAACCTCTCAAGGTCCATTTCTAACCGTGTCGGTTTTATTCCAACAAATACATTAAGTAAAATAACATTGTTAATGCCTAAGAAAACATCATTTTCTTTCCAAACTCATTCTCTAGACATTATCCAACTATGACATCCTATTTTGATTGAAAGCCCCGAAAGTCAAACATAATTCCTTTGTTTTCTTTAAAAATGCTCTTTTGGCCACAAATCAGTAAAAATTTCAAAACCAATCGAATCGAAGTCCGTTTTTGTTCAAATTAAAAACATAACTCTTTCATAACCTTACAAACATATTCCAAGTTTACACTGTCCCAATTTGGGCATCAACTTTTTATTTTCTTCAAAATTTCTCTTTTAAGCAAATAAAACACAAAATTTCCAAAAATTCTAATTAAATCATATACAACTCTAAACTCCATATAATCAAGCAAAAGTACATAAAGAAGTGTAGAAAAAATCTCTACTTAACACTTTACACAATATTCCTCAATATCAATTTATTTTTCTCAAAAAATAAATTCCAAAACTCAAGGATGAGATAAATATTTCAACCTTAATTTCTCAAAATAAATTATCTAACCATAATATGATGTAGATATATCCATACAACTATTAAATTCTATTTTCAGATTTCTTTTACAAAATTAACAGCACAAAATGATTTTTTTAAAATCAATCTCAAAATACCAACATTCTTAACATTTCAACATAATTTTTCTTCCAAAAATTACCAAACAAAAATCTAAAAATATATCTATATGCAATACCTCTTACAATGATATATTTTCTCAAAATAACCATAATATAGCTTTAATGTAAAAATATGAAGAAAGTTCCTACCTCAAATATGAAGAAAAACAAATCTGAAAATGCAAACGTCGCCCGATCATGAATCCGAGAACAGCATTGCAAAGATTATGACGAGTTCTCCAACTTTCATTTACAACACTCTTGCAAAATCTCACTCTAAGGACTTCCACTCTAAGCTCAAAGCTTGAGCAACAATGGAGGAGGAGAGAGAGAAGAGAGAGACGAGAGATAGAGAGAGGGAGAGAGAGACAGCTGGTCAAAGAAACCCTCCCAAAATGAAAGTGAAAGGAAAGGAAATGATAGGAAAGAAAAAGGTGAGGAAACAACCCCATGTGGGTTTGTTTTTTTTTAATGATGGGTTTTTTTTTTTATAAAAAATATAATTTAATTTTTGTAATAATAACTCAGAATTTTATAATATAAATTATAAAATGATATAATATTTCTTACCACAAAAATATAACATTTTTGTACACCACAAAATATAATATTTTGCTCATTTCACAATACATACATGTTTCATTCTTTATAAAATATATAATTTTTCGCTGTATGGTACACACCATAAATTTAACTTTTAAATATTTATTATAACCCTATATAATAAATAATAGCAACTCCCAAGGTGGTTACTACCAATCATATAATTAAAAAGGACCAAACATCCAAAACTCACTTTCAAATTCTGCTGTAAATTAAATTGAACACCAATCAGTCCGTGAATTTTCATAAAATAAATATTCATCAATAAATCCTGAAATTTTTACTCGACGTGCTAGACTCGTATGTGAACAACATACAAAACTTTCATAATTTTCTGAGACTGGTAACTATTTTTAAAAAATACAAAACCGAATTGTTTTCACACAGAATTTACACAGCACTCAAATTCAAAAATTTGCTTAATTAAATTATGCACTGGCTATTTAACAAAAAAAAAATTTCTGGGTGATTACATTTATACAGCCCAAAAACAGTAGAAAAACAGTAGGAAAAGAAGCAACCAAAGCAATAAAACAAGGTAAGCCTTATACCTCTTGAAGAGAATGACACTTTTAAACAACAATTCAACACATACACACCCTCAAGAGCTCAAAGTAGGCTCAAAAGTACCTTAGCTCAAAGATGGCAAGGTTTGGTTAAGTGTGTATAGGCAAAAGCTCAAGAAATTTCAAGAGAGATAGAAAATTATAGAGAGAGAAAATTAATTTTGCTCTGATTTTCTAACCCTCCAAAACAGAAGAGGAGGTCCTCTACTTATATAAAAATAAGCTACTCCCTTAGAAACATCCATCCATACATGTGTAGGTAGATGCAAACAACTGTGCAAACAGTTGGCATAGTTGGCCGAAAATATTTGCAAAACACAGTTGTGGCCGGCAGGCCACCAATTTTGGCCGGCAGACCACATACTTGGCCGACAAGGCACAAGGGTGGCCAGCAGCCAAAAGGGATGGCTGGCAGCCCACAAAAATGGGCCTGCAAGTCCCAGGTTTTTTAGGTTTGAAAGGCTGGGGTTTTGCTGCAAAAACAAGGCACAAGGTTTGCGGAGTTTTGAGGCTCAGAGCTGTGGCATTCCACTGAGGACTTTCGAGTATTTGGCAACTAAAAATGCAAGCAAATGTTTTGGTGGTAAAAAATATGGCCAACTAAATAAAAATTTAATATAGTATTTGGTAACTAAATATGTTGGTAGCTAAAAATGTAAGCAAA
Source organism: Camellia lanceoleosa (assembly GCA_025200525.1). NCBI lineage: Eukaryota > Viridiplantae > Streptophyta > Magnoliopsida > Ericales > Theaceae > Camellia > Camellia lanceoleosa. The sequence goes on from CM045764.1 coordinate 88,886,356, forward strand.
CTATTGCCGACTAAATATTTAGTCACGAAAAGTCCTGCATCCTTTGGTGACTAAAATCTTTGGTGCTAAAAACTAATGAAATGAAAATTAAGAGGCTTTTGGCGATTAAAGTTTGTAGTTGGTAAAAGTAACAATGACTAAACTATTTGGTCGCTAAATGTATGTATTAAATTACTCGACTAAAATGTTTAGTCACAAAATGTATTATTGTAAGCTTTTGAGAACTTTTGGCGATTAATATTATAGTCGCCAAAAGATAACCTTTGCCGACGACTAAGTTAAGTAGCCAAACGTTCACTTTCAGCGACTAATATTGCCAAAAATATGACCTTTGCCGACTAACCAAAGTTTAGTAGCCAAACGTTCACTTTCGGTTATCAAAAATAATTTAGTTTCCAATACTATTGCCAACGGGGTATAAGCGACAACCTTGAAAACAAAAAAATTTAGTCGCTAATGCGTTTCGACGACCGATATTTTAGTCACAAAAAGTGGCATTTGTTGTAGTGTAGCTCTGTAAGTCTAAGGTAAGTCCTGGTGTTTTTTTTTTTTTTCCTAACTGTTTTTATTGGTAGATAATTTTGTCCTTAATCTATCTATATCTATATATATATATATATTATATAAGGAAAATGGTCTTTTTAGTGAGGAGCCTTGTGAGGGTTTCAATATCTCATACTAATTTTTTTGATTTTTTTAATTTTAATTAATTAAGAAAATCTTCATTGGCTAGTTTTTATTTGATAATCCCACATCGAGAAAAGAAGGAAAAAAAAAAATGAGTTGTTTTACTCAATCTTATACTCCCATCTCATTTAGTGAGGAGCCTTTTGAGAGTTTCAATATCTCATACTAATTTTCTTGATTTTTCTTAATTTTAAACAATTAAGAAAATCTCCATTGGCTAACTTTTATTTGATAATCTCACATTAGAAAAAGAAGGAAAAAAAATGAGTTATTTTACTCGTACAAAGTTAATCTAATACTCTTATCCCATTTAATATTGTATTGTTGTGCATGTTTCAATTCAATATGGTTTAAATTTTAAAAGTTTTAATGAATTAACTATGACCTAGCCGATTAGGCTAAATCATTTTTGATTTAATTGATTTGTTGGTTTAACCGCAATTTTAGCAGTTTTATCAAAATATATTGATTAGATTTGTTTGATTCGAAATAAAATAAAGATTGATCTGGTTATTAAAGATTGAAAGACTAAGATTGCTTGATTAGAAATAAACTTTCCACATCGAAAAAAAAGAAAAAAGAAAAAGTGAGTTATTTCACTTACATAAGGTGAATCATAATAGTGTAGTATTATGAATATTTTAATTCAAGATAGTTTAAATCTTAAAATTAAAATAATATTTAAAATTTTTAATTAATTAATTTTTGTATAAGTTGGTTGGTCATTTGACAAAACCGATTAGGTTGAACTATTTTGGGATTGACCAATCCACTTGTTTAATCGCGATTTGTCATATTGATTTTACTAATTTTAAACAATTAAAAAAAGTTCCATTGGCTTATTTCTATTTAACCATATAAAAATAAAACTCTAATTAGTTTATGATTTATTTTATATCGGGAGAAGAAGAAAAAGCAAATTTGTTTCACTATCTATCTATCTATTATATAAGGAAAATAAGATTTTTAGAGGAAAGCTTTCTAGGAGCTCCAAACCCTTATTCTAAAATTATTGAATTTTCTTAATTTTAAATAATTAAGAAAATTCTCGTTGTCTAGCTTCCATTTACCTTTTATTTTATAATCTCACATCGAAAAAAAAGAAAAGAAAAGAAAAGAAAAAGTGAATTGTTTTACTTACAAAAAGTGAATCTTATGCTCCCATTTATATAAGCAAAAGGAGATTTTTAGTGAGAAGCCTTATGATTAATATCTCATACTCATTTTTTTTATTTTCTTAATTTTAAACAATTAAGAAAATCTCCACTGGCCGGCTTCTATTTAACTTTTATTTTACAATTCAACATAGTTTTGATTTTAAAAATAATTTTGTATGTGATTTTGAAACTTTCATAATATTTAATTTTAAAATAATTATAATCACATATCGAGAAAAGAAAGAAAAAGCGAGTTGTTTCACTTATATAAAGTGTTACAATCGCACATCGGGAAAAAACAGAAAAAATGAGTTGTTTCACTTATACAAAATGAATCTTATAAAATGAGTTTTAAGAGAGAAGCCTTCTAGAAGCTCCAAAACGTCATTATGAAATTATTGAATTTTCTTAATTTTAAACAATTAAGAAAATTCCCAACATTTATTTACCTTTTATTTTATAATGCCAAATGGGGGGAAGGGGGGAGAAATGAATTGTTTTATTTACATAAAGTGAATCTTATGCTTCAATTTATATAAATTATTGAAATTTTTTAATTTTAAACAATTAAGAAAACCTCCATTGGTTAACTTCCATTTAACTTTTATTTTATAATCCCATATCGGGGGGAAAAAAAAAGAAAAAGTAAATTATTTCACTTATATAAAGTAAATCTTATAATCCCATTTATATAAGTAAAAAAATGTTTTTAGTGAGAAGTCCTATAATCAATACCATTTTTTTTTTCTTAAGTTTAAACAATTACGAAAATCTCCATTGGTTAGTTTCCATTTAACTGTTATTTTACAATTCGACATAGATGTTTTGATTTTAAAAATAATTTTGTATGAGATTTTGAAACTCTCATAATATTTAACGTTAAAATAATTACAATCCCACATCGAGAAAAAAAAAAATTGAGTTGTTTCACTTATATAAAGTGAATCTTATACTCTCATTTAATATTATAGTATTGTGCATGTTTCAGTTCAAGATGATTTAAATTTTAAAAAAAGTTTAAAGGTTTTAATTAATTAATTTTGTTATAAATTGGTTGGTCTTTTGACTTAGCTGATTAGGCTGAATCGTTTTCGGTTTGATTGATTCATTGGTTTAACCAAAGTTTTAGCGGTTTTATCAAAATATATTGTTTAGATTTGTTTGATTTGAAATAAAGTAAGATTGACCTTATTAAAAATTGAACGACTGAGATTGGTTGATTAAAATGAACTTCCCGTCCAAACAATTATTAACTTTTATTTCACAAATCACATTAGGAACAGAAGGGAAAAAATGAGTTGTTTCACTATATAAACCTTATGCTCCTATTTAATATTGTAGTGTTGTGTATATTTCAGTTTAAGACAGTTTAAATTTTAAAATTAAAATAAAAATTAAAAATTTTAATTAATTAATTTTTGCATAAGTTGGTTTGTCCTTGACCAAGCCAATAGGGTAAACTGTTTTCGGTTTAACTGATTCACTGGTTTAACCGCGATTTTAGTGGTTTATTATCAAAATATATTGGTTAAATTTGTTTGATTTGAAATAAATTAAAGATTGACCTAATTAAAGATTAAACAACTAAAATTGCTTGATTCGAAATAAACTTCCCGCCCAAACAATTATTGATTTTTAAACAATTAAGAAAATCCCAATTGGGTAGCTTCATTTAACTTTCATTTTATAATCTTATATCGAGAAAAGAAGGAAAAAACGAATTCTTTCACTTACATAAAGCGAATCTTATACTCCCATTTATATAAGCAAAATGAGATTTTTAGTGAGAAGTTTTATGATCAATATCTAATACTAATTTTTTTGATTTTCTTAATTTCAAACAATTAAAAAAATCTCGATTGGCTAGTTTTCATTTCACTTTTATTTTACATAATATACAAAAATTAAACATAATTATGATATTTTTATTAAATGCTATATTATTTTATTATGTGCATAGCACGGGTGATATACGAGTATATTATATAAGCAAAAGGGGGGATTTTAATGAGAAGGCCCTTTTGAAATTCAAAACCCTCGTACTATTTTTATAGAATTTTTATTTTTAAAATAATTAAAAAAATGCTATTGGTTAACTTTTATTGAATCACTTAAAAGAAAAAAATAATTAATCCATTTAAAAATTTAAATAGCTGTTATGCCTTGACTTACATATTTCAAAAAGAATGTTAATTAATTCATTGAGAAATTTAAATTTGAAAAGAAAGTTAATTAATCAATTTAAATATTTAAATAGCTTTTATGCCTTTATTTACACATTTTAAAAGGAAAGTTAATTACTAATTCATTTACAAATTTAAATTTAAAAAGAAAGTTAGTTAATCTATTTAAAAATTTAAATAACTTTTATACCTTGATTTACACATTTCAAAAAGAAAGTTGATTAATTTGTTTAAAAATTTAAATTTAGAAATTGAAAAGGAAAGTTAACTAAAATATAAATGTAAATTTGAACAATATATTATTTTATTACATAATATAAAAAATTAAATATAATTGTCATATTTTTATTAAATAATATATTATTTTATCCCGTGCATAGTACGGGTGATATATTAGTATATTATATAAGCAAAAGAGGGGATTTTAATGAGAAGGCCCTTGTGAAATTCAAAACCCTCATACTATTTTTCTAGAATTCTCTTTTTTTTAAATAATTAAAAAAATTTAAATTGGTTAACTTTTATTGAATCATTGAAAAAAATAATAATTAATCCATTTAAAATGAAAGTTAATTAATCTATTTAAAAATTTAAATGGCTTTTATGCCTTGATTTACATATTTCAAAAGGAAAGTAATTAATTCATTTAAAAATTTAAATTTGAAAAGAAAGTTAATTAATCTATTTAAAAATTTAAATAGCTTTTATGCCTTTATTTACACATTTTAAAAGCAAAGTTAATTAATTCATTTACAAATTTAAATTTAAAAAGAAAGTTAGTTAATCTATTTATTTTTAAATAACTTTCATACCTTGATTTACACATTTCAAAAAGAAAGTTGATTAATTTATTTAAAAATTTAAATTTAGAAATTGAAAAGAAAAGTTAACTAAAATATAAATTTAAATTTGACTAATATATTATTTTACATAATATAAAAAAATTAAATATAATTGTCATATTTTTGTTAAGTAATATATTATTTTATCCTGTGCATAGCACTGGTGAAATGCTAGTATATTATATAAGCAAAAGTGGAGATTTTAATGAGAAGGCTCTTGTGAAATTCAAAACCCTCATACCATTTTTCTAGAATTCTTATTTTTTAAATAATTTAAAAAATTTCTATTGATTAACTTTTATTGAATCATTTAAAAAAATAATAATTAATCCATTTAAAACGAAAGTTTAAACTATTTAAAAATTTAAATAGCTTTTATACCTTGATTTACATATTTCAAGAGGAAAGTTAATTAATTCATTTAAAAATTTAAATTTGAAAAGAAAGTTAATTAATCTATTTAAAAATCTAAATAGCTTTTATGCCTTTATTTACACATTTAAAAAAGAAAGTTAATTAATTCATTTACAAATTTAAATTTAAAAAGAAAGTTAGTTAATCTATTTAAAAATTAAATAACTTTTATACCTTGATTTACACATTTCAAAAATAAAGTTGATTAATTTATTTAAAAATTTAAATTTAGAAATTGAAAAGTAAAGTTAACTAAAATAAAAATTTAAATTTGAATTTTTATACTACTAAAATATAAGAATTAATCTGCTTCTTTCGTAGTTTTTTTTTTTTTTTTTTTCTTAATGTTTATTAATTTTATATGCATTGATATTCCAATCTATATATCTATATTATTGCAAACAAACGATCCATTAAAAAAAAATCATGAAACCTCTGAAGATTAGTGATGTAGATATAATCAAACAAAATGTGTTGGTCTTAAAGTTTTAAAGTAAAAAATTTAGGTTAGAAATGTTCCAATGTAATTCTCTTAATATTTATAAATATTTTTTATTGATTGACAAAAAGCACCGTAAACATTAAGATTATTGTTTTTTTTTAATTATTATATTGAGTTATTAAAATAAGATGTCTTGTAGGGTTAAACCAAGAATTGTTAGAAGAAAAAAAAAATCGATTCAAACTAAATTTTCTAGACTCATTTTTAATATTTAATCTAATATTAGAACTCTCAAACAAACTCATACCGGTTACAAATTGAAAAAGATAATTTTAAATAATCAAGACAATTTTTAATGACTGGGTAAAGGTGACATTGGCAAAAATATTTAGTCAACTAGCTTTCAAGTCACTTCTAATGTTTAGTCCAACACCACAAGTCAATTATAATCTATTTTCTCATAAGAGTTATGACAACAATTTTAAGTAAACAAATTTTTAGGTTTTACAAAATAAGAAAAAATTAGTATATTAAAAAATATAAATTATTACTATCATATGGTAAATTAAAATTACAAAACTTATAAAATGAAATGTACTTATATTTTATTGTAAATAATTTTTTGTAATTTATTATTTAAATTTTACCAATTAAATTATGACATGTAGATTTTTATTAAGAACTTAGAAAATACAATTAATGACGTTAGAATAAAAATCTTCGCTTAGTGTAACTCTAATAAAATTTAATTGATTGTAAGTCACTCTTACAACATTACTTATTGTTAATAAAATTTAACTAATAACTGACTTCCGTCGATAATTTTTTTTTTTTTAATCAATATGTGGTCCAAAGCTATCCTAAAATTCTGACCAAACGCTGCTTTAAATACATTGGCATTTTCCATTGACCTCAACCAAACCATGGCTAGAGCACAGGCCATACCATGTTTACCATGTTTGATGAGAGTACTGGTTTTGAATCTGTTGATCTCCTCACTAGTTTTTCCTTTGTCAGCTACACCACTTAAGAGGAGAAAAAGTCTGAATACTATAAAGTACCTCAATCACAAAGGGCCATATCTTGGCCTCATCACAGTCTACCCACCTGAAGAAGATGCATTCTTTGCAACAAAGGCCTTTAAACTTGACCCAATACACCCTTTTGTGGATCTCTCAGGTATGTATATATCTATTAGTGGCGGATGCAAATACAATGGGTTGTGCAGCTTTTTGAACGGTTTGCAAATGAGAAATATGAGTTGGTTTTGAAACTAGTTAGTAGTCATTTACTGAACGTGACATGTTTATTCATACAGTTAGCAATTCCATGGCCCTTTTTGGATGTCGAAATTGTGTGAGAAAGTTTCAAAAGAAGTAATGAGTTGATAATTAATAGATACTGTTTTTTTTCTTTTTTTTTTTTTCAGGCAGACGATTCCGGGTGGGGAAGTTACATGGGAAGAAAGTCATCTATGTGAGATGTGGGATTGGAATGGTACACTATACTTCTGTCTCTAACTCTCTTTGGATGTTTACAAAGTATAAGCGGATATTCTAATCCATCCAAATCAATCGAACTGATCCGTCACATTTTGGACGGATCGTGATGACGAATGGAAGGTTATGGATTGATTTTTTCCAATCCACCTAATTTTGGACGGATGGCGGATTTGATGTTCCTTTGGCCGCAACCGAACTGCCAAACCGCGAGCACCCCTAATAATTTGTAAAATTTTGTATTTTCAATTTATTTAGATAGTCTGTTTGTGCTTTTAATTGAAAAAGGGTTTAGATATTTTGTTGTATTTTTAATTTGAAAATCTTTTTATCAAATGACAAGTGTTAATATTTGGTATTTTTGTGTGAAAAATATAAGACTTAATTTTGTCATTTTTAAAAAAAAAATCAAATTAAATAGTTTTTGAATAAAAAAAAAGTAATGAAATAGTTTTTATAATGCATGGTTTTCTTATATGTATTTATTATTGATATTTGACAATTTACTTGATAATCTTTTGGTTATATTGAGTTGGATTGTTATAAAAAAAATGTTGACGAGTTGTTATATTATATTCAAAATTTGTAAAAGTTTAAATTGCCAAACCAATTTTTATCCATCCACCAATTTGTCAATCCACTCAATCCGCATCTGCCAATTCGGCGGACGGATGGCGGATTGAAGATTCTCTGGCCGCAACCGAATCGCGAGCACTTCTATCATGAATCAATCAAATTCATTGAAAATCAAAGTTGTCTTTAGCAGCCAATTCAAATCAATGTGAAAAATTGATTAGTTTCTCATCAATCCTTTTCACCTATGTAACTCTGTAACTTCACGTGCTTATTTTTGTAAATTTGGCACCTATGTGGTAGAAAGGAGTTGACTTGGGAAGGGGAACAAAATTCAAGTAGTTGGAATCAAGGATTCCTTGAGTTTTGCATAACTCAATGATGCTTCTCATGGTGCCTAACTTTGTAAGAGATTATCTAGTAGGTCCGACCTAGCACGTGGTGTGCCCTTTCAATAGTAGGGGGATACATGATAAGATGGTTATGAATCTCCTTATTAATTGTTAGGTGATAGGTCAGACCTACTAGATATAGATAATCAACTTGTCATCTGAAACATGGTATCCCTGAATTCAACCAAATCATGCTAGCCATAACTGACCAAGAAAGTTTGCTCAAACAAATATATGCTCCATTGTTGTACAACAGTTTAAACCTAATGCAAACACTCCTAACACCTATACTAGATAGCTTGCTGGCTTTAATTCCTTGGCAAAAGGCATCTTGCAAACAGGCCAGTGGAACAACATTCTTTCTTCTTGAAGATGACTTTAGAAATGTGTCAATGTCTACACCAACTTAAATGGGTAATGGTCTCATATGCAGGTGAATGCAGCTGCAACAACACAACAAATGTTGGATCTGTTCGACATAACAGGAATTGTACATTTTGGGATAGCCGGCAATTTGAACAATTCCATGTCAATCGGAGATATCACCATCCCAAAACAATTTGCCCACACTGGCATTTGGGATTGGCTGGTACTATGAAGCTCATTACATTTCTTCATCATCCCACTGTTTTTCTTTTTAATTAAGCTTTTTGTAATGACTGATTGATTACCCATATGAGACTTCATTCTGTGCAGGAACTGAATGGAACATTGGGAACTAATGATGTTGCTGACTTAAAAATTGGAAGCTACAATGTACCTAAAATGCAAGGGATTAATCTGTTGGGACAAATAGGATATAGCTACGAGGAATTCTTCTCCGAGTCAGGGAAGCCTAATACTGCTCAACCTTTGCTTTGGTTGCAGATAACCCGGAAATGGCTTCAGTTTGCTGCTAGTTTGGAGGCAAGACATCCCTACCAATTATTATTTTAATTTTTTAGATCGTTTTATTTCTATATTTCTTCTTTCTTCTTAATTGGATTTTCTTTGTGATTTTAGTACTTTTTGAAGGTGGCGGGTTGAATAGAAAACCCTTCTTAATGAGTAAGGATGAAATAATGAAGTGCAAATTTTGATAAGGGTTTGTGTTGTGGGCACAACTTGTGAGAATAGGACTATTTTTTTGTGAGTTCTGCAACGTAGGTCCGTTTGATTAGAGTGAAAAGTATGTTGAAAAGCAAAAATAATAGAAAGTGAAGTGGAAGTAGCGGAAGCAAGGAAATCTTATTCTCTGGTATGCATTTGGTTAAAATGAAAATTTTGAAAGTTACAAAAGTTTATTACTCAGGAGAAAAATAAATTTTCCGATATTTCTTGTATAAGAAATTTAACTTTTTTGCATTTCTCACCATACTCATGCTCAACAAACATGGAAAAAGTTCCATTTTTTTGAATCTCGCACTTTCCATTGCTTTGCGTTCATCGTAACCAAACTTAGCCTATATGTAGCCCCCATTTTTTTTTCTAAAGTTTACAAGTTCTAAGTTATGTTACTGCAGGGGACGGAACTAGAGCAATGTGTGAACTCAAGTGTGTGCCTTCCTCAAAAGCCCAAACTAGTAGTTGGACTCCGGGGCTCAACCGCCAACATTTTTGCAGGCAATGTAGCATACAGGGACTTCCTCTTCAATACTTTTCAAGTTTCATCAGTTGACATGGAGAGTGCAGCTGTGGTGATGGTAAATGCTTCTTAATTTCCTGCTTATTGGTTAATAACTCTCTAAATCTTCTTAATTTTTACAGCTTCCTATTGTATATGTAGTTCAGAATATGTCAGTTTAAGCAAGGCATCATTAAGTTGGCATTTCAGGAATCCACTGGTACTAATTTGTCTAAGACATTGTTAGCCACTTCAGTGTGTGATAATCTGACATATTCTGAACAACATAATTAAAAAAATTACATCACTAAAAAAAAAAGGACGAAGAAGTTGATTTATGGGCAAATATAACAATTGGGTTACATTGGTGGTTTAACAGACAAGCAAGTCAAATGGGTATCCAGTAATTGTCATCAGAGGACTATCTGACGGAGCAGGAGGATTACCAGGGCAAAACTCAATTGATATATTTGGGCCTCTTGCTGCTGTCAATGCTGCCAAAGCAGTCATTCAATTTGTCAAAAATTACCATGAAATGCCTTCCCAATTATAATAAAAACATATATGAATTTTCTATAGATTGGAATTGTTGTGTTATAAGTTTATTTATAAGAATAACAAAGTCAAAAGCAGGTGAATGGAGAAATATCTATGGTGTGCACCCAGAAAGGCACATTCTAAGAAATGCCATGCCACTATGTGGCGTTAGTTATAATATTTTGTAGTAAAAGTTATGAATGAGCAAATATATGGTGTATATCCCTAAAGTGAATGTTGCGAATGTGGGATTTCAAAAGAAATCTAAACCCCAAAATCTCAAGTCTAATCAATAGAAGAAAACAATAATAATTGCATACCTGACGTCATTGATAGAGGTAACTAGTGGACTTCTTAGTGGTTATTGTTTTCCGCCCCAGACCCCTGCTCTTGTTTGCTCTCACACACCGTTGGAAAAATATGAGATGGGGGCTCGGGTTGGAGTGGGAACCTTAACCACATATTTATGAAAAATTCTATTTCCACACACCAAATTACCTATGTGTACATCTTTTCTCAATCCACACAGTTAGTAATTTGATTTTTACTTCATTATCTCAGTCTACACACTTCACATTCCAAATATACCCTCACCTTCTCTATGCACATCCCCTTCTTCCATCCTTTCTCACTCCGAAAACCTTAATTTTCATGAACATCAACTTTAGCCACACACAGGAACACGAACTTAAGCAAAGCATCAATGAAAGAACACGACCCATTCTTACAAACTTTCTTGACCTTTGGATCATTGTTGGGTTTGAACAAGTAGTTCTTCTTCTTTGCACTATGCCACTTCTTTGTCTTCGCTGCAGTAGTTTGTTTCTTGGTACTAAAGGTGTAACTTCTGAGATATCTCTGTCTCCAAGCATAGCTCTCATGGAGATTTTTGGGTGACCTTGCATAGCCAAGAGGAGAAGAAGAACATGGTGCTGATGATGATGATGAGCCTTCCTCTTGCTTGTTTTTGCTCAACAGTCTCAAGAATTCTTTATCTACTTGTGCCCATTGATAGAGCTTCATGTGTCTTTTCTCCACTGGCAATGGAGATTGGACATCTAATATACACCCTTCAATGCAACTTTTGTAAACACAATTCTGTCAATTGCTTTCAATAGGTGTATGATCATTTTTTGATATATGGGGCTATATTTCTTCTGTTTAACTTTTGGAAGATTAATTGTTCAAATTTCATTTTCAGAACGAAGTCTGCCGATTGAAGAAGTTATATAATCTAGTGTTGTTCTCCGCTTTGTATGGTTGAGGTTTGGGCATGGGAGGCGATGGCCGGCGGTGAAGTGGCTGGCGAGATGGTGGTGGGTGAGATGTGTATGGAGAAATTGTGAGATGTGTGGGTGAGATGGTAATTTTGTTAAAGGATAAAATTGTGATTCTGAAAAGATTCATTAAGTGCGTGTATGGAAGTAGAATTTCCCCATATTTGTAAAGCCTTAATTCCATATTAGCCCATCATAAATAATGGAATTACAAGTAAGCCTAACTAAAGTTCGACTTTTGGTAATATGCATTCGCATCCTGTACAATAACAGGTGTCACAACCTCATTATTTTCAATATTTACCATATGAATATCAATACTTTCCTCTTCAAACAAAATATTACTGGGTTGTAACCTCCCACTACATTTTAGCATTCTCAGTAATTTAGATTTTATTAATCTAAATAATGTTATTACTAAATAGGCAATAAAACTTAAAACACCTTAACCTTTTCCGAGTATCCAGGCAACTATAGTTCTCGAGTTCAATTTTCTTTTATTTGGCTCATAAAGCTGAACTTTAGTTAGACAACCCCAGACATGAAAGCACCTAATATTAGATCTCTTTCCAATCTATAATCCATATGGGTTTTAGCTACTGCCTTACTATATGCTCGAATAAGAATGTAAACTGCAATCTTTAACTTCCCAAAAGAAGTTCTGTCAAAGAAGAATGACTTATCATACTTCTAACCATATCTTTTAGGATCTAATTTTGTTTCTCGACTACACCATTTTGACACAGGGTCCTAGATATTTTGTACTGAGGAACGATGGCATATTCCTATAAGTATCTCGCAAATACCCTTGACGTTATTTACGTGATCCATCATATCTACCATAGTATTCACCACCATGATTGGATATACTGTCTTTAATTTTCTTATCAAGTTGATTTTCAACCTAAATGCCTTGAATACATCCAATGCTTGTGATTTTTTATGTATTAAGTATAGATACCCATAATGAGAACAGTGATCTATGAAAGTGATAAAATAACGTTGACCATTCCAAGCAACCGTAGGGAATGGATCACAAATATCAATATAAATCATTTTTAAGACGTTTGAACTCTTGTTGGTACCGAACTTCCTTATGTTTGTTTGCTTCTTCTTTATACATTCATTGCAAATTTTTAAATTTGTAAAATTAAGAGGACCAAGAACTCCACTTGACACAAAATTTTCAATTCTCTGTCAAGAGAAATGGCCTACATGCTTGTGCCACAACATAAAAGAGCTCTCATTAATTAATCTTTGCTTTGTATCATAATTTATCACATGTAGTGAGAGGCATCCAAGTCTAACCTATATAGATTATCAATTAAAGAATCATTACCAATAAAATTTGAATTTTCAAAGAGACTAAATTTTCATTTTCCAAATGAACAAATATAACTGGATTTGTTCAAATAGGAAAAAGAAATCAAAATCCGTCTAAATGACGGCACATTGTAGACGGCCTGAACTCCACTCCGCATGTGAGGACGCGAATTGTGTTCTAACTACTACAGTTTGGACTCCTATCACAGTTCTGAATCTAATCTCACAAAGTGCAATGTAAGACTAATAAATCAACAAAGAGTCCAAATCCAGCAAATCATTTTGGAAAATTGATTTTAATCAAAAAGCGCCAAATATGGACTGTTTTTCCAGATTTCAGAGTCGCCACCTAAATATTTTGTTTTGGGAAATTTAGGAAACCCTGACTCATGCCTAAGGCCACGTGTCCGTCATCACTAAAGTTGCCTCGGCTCGGGAACTTGGGTACGAGAGGGGAAGGTCCTGAAATGAGCACCCCTGCTTGCTCGATCAAAGGATTGGCCTCTACTAAACATGATATGTTATTTTGAAAACATATGTGTTCTTTTTCCGGTTTATTAATCTAAATACTATGTGATGCACATAGCATACAAGTATAGACTCAATCACGCGGATTGGAATAAAACAACTCATGTTTGTTTTTGAAAGTGGTTTGAAAGTGCTACTCGCAAGTAGGCTAAAGCGCAAATTTGTCACCCTCAAGTGGGCTTAGAAAAACATGATTTTGCCACTTCAAGTGGGCTTAAAACTCACAATCATCGAGTTGTTCCAATTTAATCAATCAAACTTTCATCCACAGGCATTCATGCATTTAAACACATAAGCACATAGCCTCATGGCAAGCATGCTATCATGGCAGTCACTTACACACATGCAAGGATGCTAAAGCGTAAACACTCATAGTGTACTCCGAGCCAAAAAAGAAGCTAGTTAGTAATCAATACACAATCCTAGCTATGTTAAATGCCTAATGCAACACATGCAAAAATGCAGCTAAGATAGGCTCGACTATTCTAAGATGTCATATGAATGCAACTAGATAACATGTATTCAAGTTGGTATTGAAATACAATATAGTTTGTATGATGCGCCGAGCCCAGTGCATGCAAGACAGATGAATGGATGTACGCATGCAAGCATAAGGTATGCTAATCGAAATATGCCCTAAACTAACCATCGAAAGCTGATAAATAAAAGGGAGAAAGAAATGGAGTTGGAAGACATGCATCACACACACGCACACTTATTACAACATGTGCCCTTTCGACGGAGGGTCCGAATGAATTTAGCTAACTAGCTACGCTATTTAAACTAATTATTACAAACCAACTAATTAACTATGCTAAGCTAATTAATTATTACAAAACTTTAACTAATTAATCAAATTAATTAAGTTACAAAGCCAATTAAACTTAACAAATAAAGCTTTAAAATGTGCTACCATAGCTCTGTTTGGAAAATGAATATGCATGTGCTCGGTTTCTTGTCTCGAAAAGCTCTCTGGATACTCTCTTGAGGCTCTGTTTGCAGGGTGTCTTCCAGTTCTTGTTGCTGAAACTTACCAAAACAGTGCTGGGGAGTGCACCAGTGGCCTGCTGGCCATGAATGGTTGCTGCCAACCCCCATGCCGGCCAAAGATGCACACTATCGGCCAAGGATGGGAGGGTGCCGGCCATTAGTGATAAGGTGCCGGCCACTGGTGTGCTGTGACACCAAGCTGCAGTAGAGCACAAAATAGAGAAAAGGGAAGGTCTCCCTAGAACATGTATATACTATGCCCCTCCAAATCATCTCAAAACATCAAGGGAGAGTCATAATTGGATCCAAGACTATCAATCAAGCATCGCAATGCGTGATGACCAAAGATCCGATTTGTACAAACTCAATACATGCATGACAAACAAGACACTTAGACCATCTTCTTATCATGAGAGATCAAAGGCAATGGAGACCAAGGAAGATTGGCTCATTTCATCACTTCAAGTATGAAATGAACCAATCTTCCTCGTGTTCAACACAACATCCGATCGAACACAATGCAAAGCAAGCGACATATTATGCAAACAATCATGCTAATTTTGATATGTTAAGATGGCATGCATAAGGCTCTATCATGCAAGAAATGCATGCATGGCATTGTTAAGGGGCCAAGAGCACCAAGGCTAGTGAAGAAAATAACACTATAAGCATGCATCACAATGCTCACACAACCCAACCAGCTCAAAACAGAGTTACATCATACCCAAAACAATGGCAAAACATGCTAAAATGGAAGCTCAAGGACTTAGACAAACATGCACACATGTTAAGCCACAAATAAGGCACAATGCTCAACCCTTAAAGTCATTGAAAGAGTGATACATGGAGTGCAATGGCATATGTTCCAGCACTAAAATCATGTTAGAAATGAGGCCAAAGCATGCAAACAACTCAAGTAATGCATGTTGAAAGGCTTAAGCATCAAAGCTAGTGAAGTGTATTACACTAGAGGCATGCAAAACAATGCTCAAATGGCCAAACCAGCCCCAAACAGACCTTATGCATGCCAAAACAGTGGCCAGAATGAATTGAGATGATGGCTTGAAAGGCAAGAAAATGATGCTTATGCAATGACTCACAAACAAGGCATAAAGGCACAACTCTCAAGAGCACTTAAAGAGTGAAAAATATGGAAGTGTTGGACAGATTGAGAAGAATAACCAAACCAAACCAAAGAGAATGTAAGGTGATAAGGCCTAACATATGAACAAGAGTGTGTATTGATAGAAAATGGAGATGATTTTCCTCTCTTATTCTCATTTCGTAGTCGCATTTTTATCACATGACTGAATTTTGTTAAAAATTTAAATAATGGAGTAACAAAAATGGGGCAATGATATTTATGTACAGACTAAAGTAGAATTTGATACAAGGAGTTAATTGTTATGATTTCATGTTTAAAGACTAAAGTGAGATTTGATCAGAAATGCAGGGAGTTAATTGTTACGATTTTATGTGTAGAAACTAAGTATGATTTGGTGGAAAGTACAGGGGTGCAAAGTATAATTTATCCTAAACTATAAATGTAATGTCATAGAATAGAGACACAAACACAAATAAAGAAGGTATAAGTTACAGATATATAGCTCACAAACAACTAACTCGAACATTAGAGTCCTAGATCGACACTGCAATGGTGTCTCCTACTCAATCTTCTTCTCCTCAACAGCAAATTTTGACATCAAATTTTGGCTGAGGGGCTTTGTCCCAACTAAACCTTTTCCTTGTTGGTCTTCTTTTCTTACTCAAATCTAAATAATTTTCCTATTAAATAAAAAAAAGTCGGCACCAAATTTATGTATAATCAAACTATACTTGAAAAAATATAATTAATAATTGATCCACCAAATTTGTAAACTCTTCCCAAGAAAAATCGAATTCAGACGAATTCGGATTGAACAAATTCGGTGGATGTATCGGTGCTCAAAAAATATATTGAAGTTGCCCATGGGCACGGAGTCCACAAACATGTGTTTCATGAGAATGTATATATATATATATATGTATATTTTTTTTTCTCTCTTTCTTTGGTGTGATGAGAAGGGAGAGCAGTTAGCAAGTGAGAAAAATGATAAAAACCTTGTTCACATATTTTTTTAATAGACAAATGATAGGGACAAAAACACATTTGTTTGGGGCCAGTCAAGATTTTTGTGTGGATACATTCGTAACACTTCTCTCAATTTTGCATCCTCCCTATTTCACAAAGCTAACAACTTCAACCAAACAACAAAGTTAACAATAAACTCAACCAAAAGTAAACAAAGCTAACAACTTCATACCAAATAATAACAATCAAACTCACCAACAACAACAACCACAACAATCTTTACAATCCCCATTTCTTAAAACCCTCGGAAATTTTTTTTAAAAAAAAAGAAAAAGAAAAAGAAAAAGAAAAAAAAAAGTAGAGCTGAAAAAATTGATATATATATATATATATGTATATAGCCACCATCTTAAAACCCTAAAAAATTAGAGAACAAAATGAATGAAACCTAGTACAAATGAAACCCAATTAATCAACAAAATTGAACAAGTTTCACCAAAATGAATGAAACCCATTATGAAAAACTTTCAAGCCACCAAACAAAGTGCAAATCAAGATCAATCAAAGCAAAAAAATTAAAAAAATAAAATAAAATTAAAAAAGACTTTACAGAACCAAATCACCTCAAGGTGTTTTGCAATTTGGGTTGTTTGGTTTCAATTTGGGTTTGGTTTTGAAGACTTTGGAGTAGTGATTTGGTCTCAATTTGGGTTGTCCATTGCCGGACCTTATTTTCTACATGCATTTACCATCCCTAGATCTGGTTTGTGGATCACGATTAATTGGTCGTTGATGGCGATGTCGATTGTGAATGTTATGACGGGGTGCTGAAGGGCAGAGGAAGGCGAGACTAGTGGCTAAGGATTCAAGAGACGATCGACAGTTGACTGGCAATAGGATACTTGGTGCTCTCTTTCTCTCTCTCTCTCTCTTTCTCTCCCTCTCTCTCTCTCTCTTTTTGTGCTTCTTCTTCCTTCTACATGTGTTTTTTTTTTTTTTTGCAAAGAGTTGTTATTTATCTTCTTTCGTTGGAAGACAAAGAGAGAAGATAGTACCGTCACAAGAGAGAGAGAAAGGGAGGAAGAGAGAGAGAGAGAGAGAGAGAGGGTGCTGGCAATGGGAGAGAAAAGGCCAGAGGACACCTCTGAGATCGGCATCGTAGTGGGTCTGGTGAGTCTACCTTCGGTATCTCTCTCTCTCTCTCTCTCTCTCTCTCTCTGACATTGTTGTCTCACTATATTTCTCCTAATGGGTTTGGTGTCTCGAATTTTGTACTTGTTAGGATATAGTAGTGTATACAATTGGGGCAATGGAGAGTTGTGGTGGTTGGAGGTGGTGAAGCTGTTGGTTGGTGGCAATGGAGAGTCGAAAAAGGTAGAGGGAGAAGGTAGAAGTTGGGTGTAATGGAGGGGAAACACAAAGGTAGAGGAGATGAAGGTGGGTAATTATCAAATAGAATGAGATGCATGAGAAGGTTGTATGAGGAACTGAACAAAGGGCCATTTTGTCTTTTTACGTTCAAATGAAGGGGTAACATGGTCATTTTGTATAGACAAGTAACATTGTTTGTGCAAAATTAATGGAATAAGAGAATCTTGATATTGTCAGTTAAAGTAGGAAAAGTTTCTATAATTATTGAAATCATAAGGGAAGTGCCTTTATTTGTCAGAAACCTCAGGGGAAATGTAATTTACCCAAATTAAATTGAAAAAAAAATATGAAAGGTCATTTTTACCCTTATCTTCATAATTCATTCATCTTCATTATCATCTAGCTTCAGCAATACTATGCTCTCTCTCTCTCTCTCTCTCCTCCTCCTTACTTTCTCTCTCTACCTACTAATTTGCTAAAATATTAACAATGCAATGGTCAAACTAAATTCAGGAATTCAAGCCAAAATATCATCCAGAATACGACAATTAGATCTGAAACTTTGCAATCATAACCACTTGGATACACAAATATACATGTAATTTACATAAATAGTTATAGAAATTTTCAAACCTTTGTTGTTTGAGATTAAAGGAGGAACAACGGCGATGGTTGGAAAGGAAAGAAGGGGTTGTGATGGTGGTCGGAAAGAAGAGGTGAGACCAGATGGCAGTGGTGATGGCGATGGGAAAAAAAGAGATGAGTGTCAAGGGTTGCAGTTGTGGCGGCGTGGTGTCTTGATCACGATGAGTTCACCGGTGAAGCTCCACTTTCTTCTCTTTCTTCCTTATCTCTGTAACATGGGCTTTTCCTTTTTTTTTTTTCTTTTTCTTTTTCTTTTTAAAATTGAAACAACTTCATTTTTATCAAAGAGGGGAAGAAATTATAATAAGTACACAAAAGAAGAAGAAAAGTCATAAGGGTATTACGGTTATTTCAAGTTTTCTATTGATATAGTTTGTATTGCAATTTAGTCCAAAATTACAAGGGGTATCTCTGTTTATATTTGAATTATAGGGGGTAAAGTGGTCCGAGCTCATACCACGGGAGATAAAGTGAATTTTGTCCTTTATTTTAAATATAGTCTATTTTATGGAATGGTTTTAAACTATTTTTTAAGCTCATGGAACAACTTAAAATAAGAGGGCTGCTATTAGCACATTCCTTTCTTCTTTGGACCCCTCACTTCTTTGAACCCCTACCCAGCTAAGTGAGATCCCTTTATTTTCTCTTTAAATCCCCACCTTAATTCCAATTATACCCTCTCTGTAACTCACCTTCCAAACCCAACCATTGCCAGCTCTGGCCACAACCTCCACCGTCGGCACCACTTTCCGGTCAACCCCAATCTAGAGCCACTCTTCGGTCAACTCCACTGCAACCCTCACAGTCGACCACCCCCAGTAGCTTCAAACAACCTCAATCCAGAGCCACTGTTACGAGCCACCATTGCGAGCCTCTCTCTCTCTCTCTCGCCATCATCGCCTAGCCACCATCATTGGTCACTGCTAGGGTTTGAGTCCATAGATTACGATGGTAGCTACGGTTTGAGGTCACAGATCGCAACTGCGACTGGCTTGAGATCTCAGATCGCGCTGGTAATAGAGGTGGCTAGGGTTTGAGGTCTCAGATTGTGATAGTGACAGTGGCAAAAGAAATTAGGGTTACGATTAGGGCATTAGTGCTGCCAGCGGCATGTAGAGGTGGTCAATGGGGTTGAGAGGGGTTAGGGTTAAGGGTTGGGAAGATTAGAGATGAGGATACAAATGGAATTTCATATTTGGGCAAAATTGGAATTTAAAAAAAAA
Organism: Camellia lanceoleosa; assembly: GCA_025200525.1. NCBI lineage: Eukaryota > Viridiplantae > Streptophyta > Magnoliopsida > Ericales > Theaceae > Camellia > Camellia lanceoleosa. The sequence continues at coordinate 88,906,113 of CM045764.1, forward strand.
ATGAAAGAAGTGGGGGTTCTAAGAAGAAAGGTAGGGATAAATAGTTGCTCTCTAAAATGAATTTGTAAAAGATTTTATGACCATAGAAAGAGAACAATTTATGGCATGTTGGCTACAAAACCATCGAAAAAGAACTCTTTATGGTTTGTTTGCCAAACCTTTTGTATCCAACTTTTTTGCTTTTGCCAAAGCGGCAAAAAAGTACTTCATGTCGTTTTTATTATTAAAAACACCAACTTTGAAAAAGAATAACAAAAAAATAAAATAAAATAAAATAAAATAAAATGATGCAAATGATTTACCAATCCTACTAATGATAGATTTAAAGGTCGTTAATAGGAAGCATATAATGTTAAAATATTTATAATTTTATTATACTTTTTCCATATTTTATAATATTTTAATATTTTTGTTTTTTTTTTTTTTTTTTACATATTTCAATATAATTTTAGAAAAATCCTTAATAAATCCATATTCCCAATTGTATATGTCATTGAAGATACATGGTGATTCTTTTTCGAACAACATGATCAATTTATTGAATTTGGTCAAAAGTCCATGTACAAGCATTTGACAAATGTAGTTCCATAAATACCACATATCCGTCCAAATTTTTATCTATTTGTGCAAACTATACTTTTAACCTATATGTCCAAATTGAATCTATGTCTAGTATTTTTATTTTAACCTATTTGTGAAAATTATATTTTAACCTATATGTCCAAATTGAATCTATATGTCTAGTATTTTTTTGGCTATTTGTGTTACTATTTTAACCTATCTGTGAAAATTATATTTTAACCTATATGTCCAAATTGAATCTATATGTTTAGTATTTTGTGGCTATTTGTGTTACTATTTTTTGCTTATTTGTCCAAATTAAACAAACTGAGCTTGGGTTTTGAAGGAAACAAGATGAGCGGGAATGGATTTTGCAGGAGAAAGAGAGATATAGAGATAGAGAGAGATGGGTTTTGAAAAGAACAAGAGAGAGAGAGAGAGAGAGAGAGAGAGAGATGGGTTCTGAAGGGAACAAGAAATTGAATCTGTATTTCTAGTATTTTTTAGTTATTTGTGTTACTATTTTTTTCCTATTTGTCCAAATTAAACAAACTGAGCTTGGGTTCTGAAAGAAACAAGATGAGCGGGAATGGGTTTTAAAGGAGAAAGAGAGATATAGAGATAGAGAGAGAGAGAGAGAGAGAGAGAGAGATATGGGTTATTAATGACCTAAAAGTTGGGGTTTAGGGTTTCAAGGATGAAATTTGTTTAAGTTGATAGATTGTGAAACCTCGTATTTTTATAAAATAAAAATAATATGTTTTTCATAATCTTCTATATAATTATTTACATCATTTTGAATTTAATAGTTTTATATTTTCATACTAAAAATTTATTCAAAAAAATATTAATTTATTTTCTAAGCCTTATTACACTGAAACGTAACCTTTTTTATATCAAAAAACCTACTCCTCCAAACCTTCTCCTTATGTCAAGTGGCAGATTCTTATATGCTAAAATAAAAAAATTATTATACTATATCGCAAGCAAGATTTGAACAAAAAACTTTCGGTTTCATTAAGAATACACTTATCATTTAAGCAACTTACATATTATGATATTAATTTCTTTATTATTTATTTTTATTCTTACTTATCTAAATTCCACATGTATCATGTATGCCACCTGCTAATATACGTGTATACATACATCTTCATCACCTTAATCAACTTCATTATCACCACGTGAGCACCAACTTCACCACCACCTTTTATCACTGAACTCACCTCCATCACTTTTCATTTCTTTGTCACCTTCATAAAAAACGCCATAGCTACCACCTTGATCGCCATTACCTCCATTAATATCATCTCCACCATGCAACACCATTCCTCCATCACCGCGAGCTTCACATCGTCGCCACCGCCACACCACCACCATTGCCCAGCTCTGTCAAAGACGAGAACCACCCTCCATAGCATGCCATAGGTGAAGTGGAAAAAGAATAAGAAAGCTGGCAGAAGAAGAAGAAACAAAAAAGGTAATTTTTTGGAATTTTCAAAATTGATTTTTGGGCTAATTTTGGCATGCTAAAACCACCCATTTAAGGAAGGTGTAATGCCCCAAATTAATTAAATTAAAACATTTATCATAGCATGATAAATCCGAAATCTTACCATACAAACAATAATATTAATACCAAAAGCCCTCTTTTCCATTGAACTACATATCAAATATTACAAATTTCCATATTCTTGTCTTAGTTACAACAACATTAACATAGTTCAAGAAGCTAGAGGATAAGAGAAGATACTCTGCCAACTCAAAATTGGCCTAGAGAGAAGAAGATGGGGGGGCAAGTTGGAAAAGCTTATGGTAGGAGATTTGAAGGGGGTTGGCAACCGGTGTTCTACAAAAGGAGAGCTGTTGGTCATAGATGAAGTGTTCCACGCTTGAATCTGTTTTCCATTTTTGTTGAGAACCTTCCATATGATATGGATCCTAAAAGCATGTTTAATATGTTTTCTAAGTTTGGAGTGGTGAGGCATGTCTTCATATCATTTAAGAGAAGCAAAGTGGGAACAAGATTTGGGTTTGTTCGATGTGATTGTGTAGTGACAGCAAAGATGGTGATTCAGAAGACAAATGGGGTCTGGTGTGGCAATAAACAATTGAAGGTAAAGTTTGCAGATTGTGATAATGGGAAGAGATATCACAGAACTGTGTCTGGAGTAGATCACGAGACCAGACAAAGAATGGAGTGTGTAGCAAGGGATGGCAGTAAACCAAATGCATCCAATATGCCTATTCTTAAAGGCATCAGGGTGAGTACAAGCAGAGGAACAAAATCTTATGCGGAAATTGTGAAGGAAGGGGGGTGTGATGCTAGTAATTTGTTAAAAGTGGCAATTTCAGACGAAGGCGGTGAATGGTTACAGAGATGTATAGTGATACGTATCAGGAGTATATCGATGCTGGGGGAGTTACAGAGTATAATCTTGAATAACAGTTTGCAAGAAATTCATTTTCGATTCGGGGGTGGTAATTTAATTGTATTAATTTTTTCAGTAAAAGAGATAATGCACCAAAAGTTTAGTTTGGTGGCAGACCTTATTCAAGATATCTGTGACAAAATAAGATTGTGGGATGAAGATTTGCCTATGAAGACTTCAAGGCAAGTCTGGTTGCATTGTTATGGTATACCTTTCCATGTATGGAGCACTAGCACACTTCAAAGAATTGGGTCATTATGGGGGGAAATCATCAAATTTGAGGATAACCTTTTGGATTCAAAATCTCTTAACTGTGGCAAGGTTATGGTTCATACTAGGTTCATGGAAGTAATTAACTTGTCCATAGAGGTTGTGTGCAATAAGATAATTTACAAGGTTTCAGTGGGGGAAGGAAATAACAGTGTTGATTTTGATTGTGAGATGCGCCAGAAATGGGGGTTGAATGTCTCTTCACCTTCCCCGTCAGAAAGTTCAGTCACCGGAGTTAACCATCAACAAGATGAGATAATCGAGAAGGTGGAACACACTATTGCGGTGGACCAAAAGCAGCATATACAAGTGGCAAGTAGGTTAGTGGCAGCAGACCATGGGAACTCGATTTCGGTGGTTAATGATACTTTTGCAGATTATGGCTTCGTGAGGGATGTTGGCATACGCAAAGGAGAAGTTGAACATGTTGTGGTTAACGTTAGGAAGGACAACAAGATATCTGATCATGGGTTTATGAGGAGCTTTAGTGGTTCTATTGAGCCATGCCCTGGGCTCAATTTGGAAATTGTTTTAAACAAGCCCATGTTGATAAATAGGCCTCAATCAGCTAGTAATTGTTTATTGAGGAAGTGGAGGGTAATGGACTAGTGATTAATGGGCCTGTGGAAGATAGTGGAGATGCTTCTGTGGGCATTGGGAATGTAAATACAGGGGAGGATAGTTAGTTGGCAAATATTAGGGCAGTGGTGGTGGCTGAAGAAAATATTCGCCCTCAAGATGATGATTTATCCAGTAGCTCAAGCATGTGCTCAAAATTACCAAAATTACAGAAGGGGTTGGATTCTGGGATGGGTAAGGATGGAAGCAAAAGACCACACATATTAGAAAAAGGGAAGAGCAAGAATAGATCTCAAGGTCAAAGGGTCAAAAATCATAAAATCAAAGCTCAAAAAGGGGCGACACTCAGAGCTGCAGTTGCAGCTTACTCTTTGGCTTCAGCTTCGCATGCAAGTCCAAGCAAAGGCCAGATTATCCTTAATGAGGCGCAAGCTACAGTTCGTATGGGGAAATTAATTGGAATCGACTTTGAAGGCCAAGAAGATGAAGTGCTAAAGAAGATTATTGAGCTCGAACAACTGGATGCTGAGAGTGAGGAGCAGAGGAGGAAATCAAAATCCAGGTAATTCTATTTTTTCTTGGGTGTAAAGTGGTTGTTTAAATATGTTTTTATGAAGATATTGTCTTAGAATATTAGAGGTTTTGGTAGGGAGGTGAAAAGGAGAAAAATAAAGAAAATCATCAAAGATAATAAGGTGGATATGGTGCTTTTGCAAGAAACAACATGGGCTACTTTTGATTCAAACCTTGTTCGATCAATATGGCCAGAGGACAATTTGGAGTTCATGGAAGTGGGTGCTAGTGGGAGTGCTGGAGGCTTATTGTGCATTTGGAATCCTGCTGTGTTTGCCTTAGTTGGTTGTTGCTGTTTTATAAATTTTATTCTCTTAGCTAGGAAGATTACGCTAGATTTTGATTGTGTGGTGATAAATGTGTATGCTCCTAATGAAGTAACCAAAAGGAGGGATCTTTGGGATTTGATAGCTAGAATTAAGCCTTTATTTCCCAACCCTTGGTGTATGGGTGGGGATTTTAATGAAATCAGGCACTTAGGGGAAAATGTGGAAAGCTCTAGGAGAAATGAGGGAATGAATGACTTTAATGTTTTCATCGATCGTATAGAAGGGGTGGAGCTGCCATTGCTGGGTAGAAAAGTTACTTGGAGTGATTCTAGAGAGGAAGGTAGATGGAGCCGCATTGATAGATTTATTGTGGATTTAGATTGGATATTAAGATTTGATTACAAGTGTTGGGGGTTGCCTAGAATTTTATCTGATCACTGCCATCTTCTTTTAACGGATGATATTAAAGATTGGGGCCCAAAGCCCTTCAAATTCTTAAATTGTTAGGTTCTCCATCCAGGTTTTTTGGCTTTTGTAGAGAAATCCTAGACGGAGGTGCAGGTTGATGGGTAGGCAGGGTTCAGATTATTTAGCAAATTGGGACACCTGAAGAGGGTTTTGAAGGAGTGAAATATATCAGTTTTTGGTAATCTTCATAGTCAGTTGAAGCTGGTTGAGGTTGAGCTACACAAATTGGACTTGCTAGCTGAACCTAGATTGTTGCTAGATTTTGAAAGTAGTAGAAGATCAAAGCTTAAAGGGGAGGTTCGGAGATTGAGCAAAAAGATTGATTGGCTTTGGCTTCAGAAGTCTAGACAGGATTGGGCTTTGAGAGGGGATAGAAACACCAAGTTCTTTCACATAATGGCCAAATGCAGACACAACATTAACTTATAGTCAGTTGAAGCTGGTTGAGGTTGAGCTACACAAATTGGACTTGCTAGCTGAATCTAGATTGTTGCTAGATTTTGAAAGTAGTAGAAGATCAAAGCTTAAAGGGGAGGTTCGGAGATTGAGCAAAAAGATTGATTGGCTTTGGCTTCAGAAGTCTAGATAGGATTGGGCTTTGAGAGGGGATAGAAACACCAAGTTCTTTCACATAATGGCCAAATGCAGACACAACATTAACTTATTAAATTCAGTTGTGGTGAATGGTGTCTTTTGAGGATCCAGTGTTTATAAAAAAATGCTGTGTGGAATCACTTCAAGGGGGTGTTCTCAGAAAGTTGGAAGAAGAGACCAAAATTAGTAGGTGGGTTCCAAACTATTTCTAGTTCTCAAGCTGTAGCAGACTTAGAAAAAGAATTCTCCATAGCTGAGGTATGGAGTGCTCTGAAGTCTTGTGATGGGAACAAAGCCCCTGGGCCAGATGGCTTTAATCTTTTTGGTATTAAAACGTGTTGGAAGTTTATGAAGGTAGAATTGATGCAGTTTTTTCAGGAATTTTTCGACCACGGTAAATTAGTTTCTGGTTTAAACTCATCCTTTATAGCGTTAATTACAAAGATTGATAACCCTTGTAGTCTTTCTTATTATAGACCTATTAGTTTAATTGGGTTAATCTATAAAATCCTAGCCAAGGTGTTGTCCTATAGACTGAAGAAGGTACTTCCATTTGTTGTCAGTGCTACTCAATCAGCATTCATGGGAGGGAGGCATATCCTTGATGGAGTGTTAGTGGCCAACGAGGTGTTGGATTGGTGGAAAGTGAAAAAGAAGAAAGGGGTGATCTTCAAACTAGATTTTGAAAAGGCATATGATTGTGTCAATTGGTCTTTCTTGTTTAATTTGTTGGAAAGCTTTGGTTTTGGTCAGAAATGGAGGAATTGGATTAAGAGTTGTATCTCTTTAGCAAGGGTGTCAATCTTAGTGAATGAAATCCCTACTTCTGAGTTCAGTACTGAGAGGGGTCTAAGACAAGGTGATCCACTTTCTCCATTCTTGTTCAATTTGATCGTGGAAGGTCTCAACATCCTAATCATGAGAGCTAAAGAGGGTGGACTGCTTAAGGGGACTAATATTGGGGCTAATAGGGTCAATGTATCCCATTTACAATTTGCAAATGATACTATTCTCTTTTGTGAGGTTGTTTCGGAGGAAGTTTTATGCATTAAGCGATTATTGAAGTGTTTTGAGGTTATATCTAGGCTTAAAATTAATTATTGCAAAAGCATGGTGATTGGTGTGGGGGTGGAGGAGGATCTTCTTAATGATTTTGATGATGCTCTTAATTGCTCCAAACATGCTCTCTCTTTCATGTTTTTAGGCATGCCTCTTAGTGCAAGTCCTAGATTAAAGTCTACCTAGAACCCTATTGTCAAGAAATTCAAGTTGAGGCTTGTAACCTGGAAGAGAAGACACTTATCATTCAGGGGTTGACTAACACTCATAAAATCTGTGTTGTCAAGCTTGCCGGTGTATTACTTATCCTTATTTAAGATGCATGTCTCTGTGATTAAAGAACTTGAAAGTATTCAAGCTAAATTTTTGTGAGGAGGTTCTAATTTAAAGAGGAAAATTCACATGGTTAAGTGGAGTGATGTTACTAGAAAGAGGAATGCAGGGGGTCTGGGTATTAGAAGTTTAAGTGTTATGAACTTATGCCTCCTTGTCAAATGGTGGTGGAGATTTGTGTTTGCTAATAGGGTTTTATTGAAGGATATTTTATGCAGCAAATATAATTATGCTACTAATGGTTGGTTGCCATCTTTTGATCCACAAACCAAAGTCTCAAGAGTTTCGAAGGACGTTTTGTCTTCAGCATTTCCTAACCCTAGTGTTCTTGTTTTATACCAGTTGAATGTAAGTATTCATCTTGGTAATGGGAGAAGATGTAGATTCTAGATTGACAGGTGGCTTGGGGAAGGTAGCTTGAAAGAGCTATTTCCAAGGTTGTTTTCATTGTCATTAGATAAGGAGCATACAGTGTTTGAGTTCTTTAGAAGAAAATCTACTCTAGGTGTGTGGGATTTCTATTTTCGTAGGCAACTGTTTGTCTAGGAAATGGATGAATGTTCTCAGCTCATTCACTTGCTTCATTGTAGCCCTGTACTGAGTGAATCAGAGGATGACATATTGATTTGGAAAGCTGAAGTGTCCGGGTTGTTCATTATGAAATTAGTTTATGATCAGTTCAATTTGAATCTTAGTCGATTGCCTTCTGTGCCTCGAGCGATACGGATGAATATTGCTCCTTCTAAGGTGCAATTCACCTGTTGGCTAGCTTGGAAAGGTAAACTAAAAACTTTAGTGTTTCTTCATAGCATTAGTGTTCTTGATCCTACTATAGATCCTTTATGCATTTTTTGTAATTCTTGTGATGAAGATGTGAACCATGTGCTCCTTCATTGCAGTTTTGCTCGAAAAATTTGGACAGAGATTTTGTCATGATGGGTATTAATTGGGTGGTTCCTCAATCTATGAGTCATTTGTTGGAGTGGTGGGATGGATTCAAATTCAAAAAGTTGGAAAAGAGTATTTGGGGTACAATTCCAGCTGCTATGATATGGAATTTATGGAAGGCTAGAAATGGGTGCAAGTTTGCTGGTCTTGGTATTAATTGGGAAGGTTTGTGTGAATCTATTTTATTGCATATAGCCTTATGGGTTAAATACCATGTCAAAGGGGTGTATTACTCTGTTTCTAACTTGGTGTTTAGGATCAAAGCTATTAGGGGTAGCTAGCTAGTTGGGTTTCTATATTTTTGTTTCTGTCTGGTTGATCCCTCATCAGCCTTGTTCTGTAGGTGCTGCATATGATTAGGTGAGTCCTTTTGTGCCAACCTAGTTGGGATAAGTAGCCTTCACTCTGATGCTTATAGCACCTACTAGGTTTTGTTCTTTATTGATGTTTGATGCAAGGTTTTATCCTTGATTCTTATTCAATAAAGTTCTTTTGCCAATCAAAAAAAAAAAAAAAAAAAAAAAGCTAGAGGATAAAAATAATAATGCCTTAATGGTGTACAAACATCAAGGCAAGGCCTTGTTACAACAAAATGGATACACTGTCCCAAAACACATATACTTGGAGCTTCCATATAATACATCCACGAGTCTTCATGTCCCAACAAAACAAAAGAGTCCACATCACTGATTTCTGAAATCGTTAGATAGGAATGAGCTAGATGCTCAGTAGAAATACTTTCAACAAAGTATTTAATTATTCAAAAATCCATATAGCATTATCACAACCAAGTCTTTTTCTAATATTATCAAGCGAGATAAACCCATTATGGTAAAAATCATGTCCTACGATCCCAAAGTATTCAAACCCGGTAGCTCTAATACCAAGTTGTAACACCCCAAAATAATAATAACAACCCACATAAATGTGCCACTAGTGTTATATTTAACATTTCATTGATACTCCTTGATCATACGAAAGATTACATATGTGCATATCTAGATCCTGAATCTATAGCATATAACATGTATACATGAATCGAAATAAAAGGAGATACAGGTAAGCTTATGCCCTACTGGCTATATCTTTCTAAGTCAATGCTTGGGTACAACAAAAATGAGATCAACTCAATACAGCTAAAGCCTATCGCTTGTACAAAAATAATAAATTAAAGAACAAACAAAAGAAGCTTTTAGCTCCAAGTCCTCCTAAGCTATGTTATTGGTGGAGGCATATCATTAGCACCTAAAAGTTGTTTTCCACGTAGAGTGAGTTGAAGGCCAGCAGAGATATTCTAATACAACATATGAAGCTTACCAAAATCATATGGTGAATGCAATGTAATGCCATGCCATTTTTTCAAAACATCATGCTTTCTCTTTCAAAACAATGTGTAGACACCCTATTTTTGATCGTCCTCAAGACTTGGACGCCATCATTTGTGCACACGATGATTGTGATTGCATGTGTTTGTTTCGAGTGCTCAAAGTCCTCGGCGGAGTGCCCTGTTTTTGAGCCCTAAAACTGTGTCCGTTTTGTGCCTTGTTTTGGACCAAAACCTCAGTATTTCAAACCCAAAACTTTAGTGCTTCAAGCTTGTAACCCCTGGTGGCCTATCGGCCACTGTTTGAGGCTGTCGGCCGCCAATTGTGCCCTACCGGCCACCATTGTGCCTTGCCAGCCAATGGTGTGGCCTGCCAGCCACCAGTGACTTTTTTTATAGATATTTTCTTGACAGCTATTCCAGTTGTTGGCACAATGGGCTTGATCACCATACATGTGTATAGACTGATATAACTCAGCCAAAAGCTTGTTTTTCTATAAATATGGGACCTTCTCCTCTATTGCGAAGGGTTAGAAATTTTGGAGTAAAATTCTCTCTCTCTCTCTCTCTCTCTCTCTCTCTAGATTTCTTTCTCTCTCTTGCAATTTTGTATACATTTGCTCACAAATCCTATACTTTTGCATACACACCCTCGACCAAAGTTGCTTCTCTTTGGGTTGAGGTTACTTGAGACCCTCTTTGAGCTTTAGAAGGTGGTTGTGGCTTGCTTTGTTGCCTAATTTGTGCCTTGGCTTCAAGAGGTATAACACTTGCTTTGTTAGCTTGTTTTACATACTTGCTTTGCAATCTTCTTCTACTATTTTTGGGCTGATTTTGAACTGTAAAAAACTCTATTTTTGTGGCCTAAAGGTGGTGGTTTGTGGTCATTTTCAGTTAGGGGGTGGTTCACCCTTATTACTTCTTTGTTTGTAAAGCTTTTGTACCTTTGTTCACCACTTTCAAACCAAATTTTTTGGGCCTTTTAACCACTGAATTTTAGAGGTTTTTCAGTGGCAAAAAAAACTCATTTTGAAGTCCAAGTTTGGAGGGGTTAGCCTCCCCCCTCCTTGTGTCTTGTTTGCATGCTTAGTTAGCTTTATGTGCTAGCATATTTTTTTAGCTTAACTTAGCTCAATTCCAGCATGTTTTACCCTCTGAAATAGCCTACTTTAGCTCTGTTTTGGGCTGGTTAGTTCATTTGAGTCTTTTGTGTATGGTTGTAGTGTAATAGTCTTTACAAGTTGGTGTTTTAGGGTCTTAGACACCTCTTGTTTGAGTTGATAGCATCTTTTTGTGTTGTTTTTCACTTCATCTCTGCAACCTCCCTCTTTGCTTCACTCTTTCATTTGCTTTCGAGGGTTGTTTCAAGCTTGGGATCCTTTAAGCTTGAGACTGAGGTCATGCTTAATAGTTTAATCCTCATTGAAGGTTCATTATCAACAGCATGATCTCTCTCTTGCCTTACATTATCCCTTGGTTGACACTTCTTTCATCTTAGAGGACACTCACCAATGGACAAATTGATTAAAGTATGATTTGGTAACTAAAATGTGTAAAAAAAATTTGCAAGTAAAAGTGGCAAGATAAGCATTTCTTTGTGTTGCATTGCATGTGTTCAAATCGGATGTTAATTTGAACACAAGGAAAATGGGACATTTCATACTCAAAAGTGATGAAATGTGCCACTTTCCTAGGTCTTCGTTGCCCTTGATCATGCACGATAGGGTGATGGCATTTGAGTCTTGTTTTGCATTCGTTGAACTTGTACAAATTGGTCCTTTAGCCATCATGCATGGAAATTGCTTGATTGATGGTTTGAGGGCCAAATGTATCACTCATTTGAGCTTGTGTTGATGATAAGGGGTGATACATGGTATAAACAACCTATGAGACTACCCATTTCTTGCTCTATTTTGTCCTCTGTTGCAATAAGGAAAGATTTGGCTTTAGTGGCCAGCAAACCCTCATTAGTGATTGGCAGGCCACCTCCAATGGCTAGCAACCCCTCAGTGTTGGCCGGCAAACCCTCATTTGTGGCCAGCCGACCACCAGTGAAAAATTTAGTATTGTGCTTCTAAAGCAAAGAAATGTTGATCTAGAGGAGGAAAACAATGTCAGTGTTGTGCAACAAAGGCAATTAGTGGCAGACAGTGGATGTTCTTCGGGTGAGAAAACCGAGCATGCATGCATCCCTCATTTCCCGAGGCCATTTAGATAATTTTCTTAGTTAATTAGTTGTAGCTAATTCTTGCAAATATTGTAACTATTTAAGTAGATTAGTTAATTAATTCATGTTGTTATTAATTAGCTTAGTCGCATTGTAATTAATTAGTTAAGTATTTAGCTATTAGTTCAATTTGAAATATTTAATTAGCTTAGATAGTTAATTATTTAATTGTAATAATTAATTAGCTTAAAATAGTTAGTTAATTCATTTCAAGTGTTGTAATAATTAGTTAAGTAGTGTAGCTTAGCTAGTTTCATTCGGAGCCTCCTTCGCGAGGGCGTAATGTTGTAATAAGTGTGCGTGTATGTCTTCCAATCTCACGTCTTTCTCCCTTTTACTCAATCGCTTTTGATGGTTAGATTAGGGACATGTTTCAATTAATATATCTTATGTTTGCATACGTTCATCTTGTCTTGTATGCATCGAGGCTCGGTGCATCATTCAGACTGCATCGTCATGTGAATATCTTCTTTGAATACGTGTTTAATCGCATGTTATTTAAATTGCTTCATATGCCATTTTAGTAGCCGAGCCTATTAATTGCATTGTTCGTATGTGTTGCATTAGACATCTTGTATTGTTAGGAATCATGCATTTTTTTCTAACTTTGTCTTTTCTTAGCTTGGAGTACTAAGTGAGTTTTTATGTTTTAGCATACTTGCATGAATGTAAATGCTGCTATGATTATCATGCTTGCCATGAGACTAAATGCTTACTTGATAAATTGCTTGAATGCCTGTGGATGAAGGCTTGTTGTTTGAATTGGAACGATTCAACAAATGTAAGTTTTAAGCCCACTTTGTTGAGTGGCAAATCATGTTTTAAGCGGCAAATCATGTTTTAAGCCCACTATGTTTGTGTGATAACCCTGTTCCATATTATGCTAATTGGTCCTTATTATGAATGTGATTATGTGTTTGATATGATTCTGTGTGCCATTTATGTGAAAATATGTGGTTTTGAATTTCTATCTGTTCATCGCAGGAATATCTGTTAGATTATTTGCTTTGGAATTTAAATTGAAGGCCCTATCGGCCGCATAACCCAAAATTGACTGTGCCATTGTGATGGGCATAATTTTTAGAGCCTACGGTGAAATTTAATTAAAAATTGATTCGGATCAAATTAAATAGATTAAATTGGTGCTTTAGTGCTCAATTATTTAACTTTAATTAATTGTGCTTATGAGAGCCTATATAAAGGACCCTTATACATTCTATTTCTCTCTTTTATTTCATTTTGGTTCTCTAGAGAGTGAGAGAACCAAATTAGAGAGGGAGAGTGTAGGAGATTGAAGGGTTGGTCAAGAAGTTTGAGGATTTTGAAGCTACACTCAAGAAATTAGCATAAGTTTGGAAGATTAAAGCTCCTAGGTGAGTTATTAACCTTTGACTCATGAATTTGAGTTTTGATTTTGTGAATTGAAGACTAATTGATAAGTTAGATCATGAGTTGTATTGATTTTGATGAGATATGCACATGCATGCATAAAATTGCTATGAATTGCCATAAATTTTCATGATCTAACATGTAGCATGTAAATTATAAAAGATTGAGAGTTGGATCATACATGCAAGCATGTTTTTATTGAGTTTCATGAGAATGAACACCAATTGCATCATTTGAAATAGAAATGAAGTCAAAATTGACATACATGTTTGATTAATAAAGCTATAGAGCTTATATGAGAGTTGAATGCTTCAGCCATGATTAATTTTGAAGAATTGGATCATGATTTTGAATGATTGGCCTCATATTGTTTACATCCACGTGTTATATATTGTATTTGCATGTTTTGAAACCAGAATTGTGGGTTTTGAGCCTTTGAAGGTCGAATTTGAGCTCAAGAACAAGTTCTGGAAAACCCAGAATTCTTGACGTCCGCTCGAACGGGGGAACCGCCGCTCGAGCGTTCGAACTCATGCTCGAGCGTAAAAATGATGAAACTAGAACTTTTGCAGACCTATGGGTCCGCTCGAGCGGGGACCCGTGTTTCTGAAATTTTGTAAATGCATTCCATGTTTCGTTTTCTGTTCCCTTTCACTTCTAAGTACTCTTAGGCATGCATTAAGCATTGTAAATGAGTTAAAGGGATAAGAATAAAGCCTAAGGAGGAATATGTGAATTAAGAATAGATTGAATTGTTTGTGACCCATTGTGTTCATAGAATGTGTAGGGTCGAGCTCCAAGGCGAATCATCCCGCCGATCACTGTGAGTAATATCTTAACAAAGATATCTGAAATATGCCATTTGTTCAATTGTTCATCTTCCTATAAGTCTGTTAAATTGAATTGTGGACAAATGTTTGATACGAATGAATGAATGGGCCAAAGGCCAGTTTGACATGAATGAAAGTCTGAATAGGCTAAAGGCCAGTTTGACATAAATGAAAGTTTGAATGGGCCAAAGGCCAGTTTGACATGAATGAAAGTCTGAACGGGCCAAAGGCCAGTTTGACATGATTGAAAGTTTGAGTGGGCCAAAGGCCAGTTTGACATTAATAGATTGAGCCCGAGGCCGTTCGATGTGTTTGGAATCGCAGTCACTTGATCTATATATACATACTAGATAGCAATATGAATTGGGCTCAAGGCCGTCTGATGTACGTTGTTCTAATGTATCTACTTTATTAGATATTATTCACTGGGCTTTCGCTCACGCTCATTCGTGTGTTTGTAGGTGAGCCAAGAGAGGTCTAAACCCAGTCTCAATGAAGTTTGTGTGGAACAACCAAGGTTTTGAAAAGTCAGCCCTTATGTCTCACGCACGAGACTCGTCTTCGCCCTCTTGCTACCCTGTTTTATTTTGTCATGTTGGCAAGGAATTTGGATACGTTTGTATATAGTTTTGATTGGCTGACCTAGACTTGGATGATCCTGTCAGTACAGAACTTTATGTTATTGTATTTTCTGACGTGAGTTATTAATATGTATATGTATGGTTTGTTATGATGTGCCATGTAAGCACAACTCTATGGACAAAGTTTTAAATTTTGCTTCCGCTTGGCCCCTTTACTCTGATGAGTTATGTCTAGTTTGGATTCAGGCCGTAGGTAATCTCTTGATTACTGGCCGATTATGTCCTTAACCCATAGGGGTGGGTTTGGGTCATGACAGTTTGGTGGCAAATCTGCAAACTTTTAAGCCCACTTGAGATGGAAAATTCAAACCATTTTCGCAAAAACAAACATGAATTGAATTGTTCCAAATTGAGTAAACTAGTCTATACTTGCTTGTGCGCATCACATAGTAAAGCTAGCTTAATAACCAGAACAAGAGCACATAATGTACATAAAAATCATATCATGATTAGTAGAGGCCGATTTTTGATCGAGCAAGCGGGGGTGCTCAATTCATGACCTTTCCCTCTCGTACCTAAGTTCCCGAGCCAAGGCAACTTTGTTGATGACGGACACGTGGCCTTTGGCACGAGTCATGGGTTTCCTAAATTTTTCCAAAAATAAAATATTTAGGTGGCGACTCTGTATCTGGCAAAGCAATTTTGACACTTTTTGATTCAAAATCAATTTTCCAAAATGATTTGCTAGATTTGGTCTCTTTGGTGTTTATTAGTTTCATATTGCACTTGTGAGATTAGATTCAGAACCACAGGAGTCCGAACTGTAGGACTTCTTTTCAAACCTTTCGAAAGGGGGCACGAAAATGCCGAGCTACAGAATGCCATGTCTCAGCAGTACGTGATTCAATTCAATAAATAATACTTTTCTAATTAAAAAATAGAGCAGTTGATACAAAACACTAGGAATTTCTAGGTACGTGTCTGCTAGTAGGCTATATAAGCACTACCAAAGCCATTTTACCGGTACTAACTGGAAGAATCGACACCTAACCGCACGGGTTTTTGAATTTTCACTAAGGACACGCAGGCCAACATAATAACCACAACCACACTCCTTAACCAAATTCACCAAGGTATACACCCCTTTTCTCAAAATAATACATTTTCAATGATTAAGTATGAAACAATGCTCAATGGAAGATGTATGAGTAATTAGTTTCAATTAACCTAATCATTATGCAATTTCTACAACAATCAAAGTTATCTTCCACTGATAGCCCAAAATAGATATTTTTAATCAACAGATAATTTTTTAACAACAATTATAATCTCATAATCCTTCAAAATGGGAGTGATGCATATATCCAACTCCACCCTTATTATCAACGTATATTTATTTCATTTTTTAAAAAACCCAACAACAATTTTTTTGCTTTCATAAATCAAACATTTATGATTTTCAAATCACACACCTTTTTATTTCAAAGAAGAGATTTTCAACCTTACAACATATCTCAACAATAAATATAACCCCATAACCCTTCTTAAGAATGCATTTGAAAAGCCCTTTTTTACTTTTCAAAATCCAAACCCTAAATCAAAATCCCCTTTTCCCCAAATCTCAATATTTGACAAGGAACACATAACTACTAAGAATCATACTAGAAGGTTGAAGAAACCCCACCTCAAGTCTAGAAGAAGAAGAAAACAAGGGTTGAAGCTTGATGGAACCAAAAACAAGATTTCCTTCGATCAAAATAAAGTTTTCGACGAGCTCTAACTTTTTCTCGAAAAAGCTATGGTGGAGAAATCGATAGATAAGGGTGTATTTGAGGTTTTAAGGCAAAAACTAGAGAGAGAAAGTGAAGAAATTAGGGTTTGGAAGGTTTTAAATAGAGAGAGGAATACAAAAAATGATTGAAAAACCCCTCGTTCTGAACTGATATATGCGCAGACCGCTCGAGCAACCAAAACACCACTTAAGCATTAGAGACAATAAGTGACACTACTTGAGAGACCAAAACACCGCTCGAGGGCACAATGACCCATTCCCAGAAGTTTTGCAAACTAAAGAAGACCGCTCGAGTGCAAGAAATACCACTCAAGCGAAGATACCCGTTTTGTAGACTTGCAAAATACTAGGAGATCTCAAAGATTGCTCGAGCGACCAAAACACCGCTCGAGCGAACAAGAAGAAAACTGAAAAGTAACTCTTTTGAAAAACTAACTCCTAACTATAGCTTGATGTTTCGTGCTCTTTTCGAAGACAACTAGCCCTACAGTTCGGACTCCTGTGGTTCTGAATTTGATTTCATAAGTGCAATGTGAAATAGATAAACACAAATGAGTCCAAATCTGGCAATTCTTTTAGAAAATCAATTTTGAATCAGAAATGCCAAAAATGGACTGCTTTGCTAGATTATAAAGTTGCCACCTAAATATTTTTAGGAAATTTAGGAAACCTGAGACTCGTGCCAAAGGCCACTTATCCGTCATCACAAAAGTGTCTTGACTCGGGAACTTAGGTACGAGAGGGGAAGGTCATGAAGTGAGCACTCCACTCACCCGATTAAAGATTAACCTCTACTAATCATGATGTGATTTTTATTTACATTATATGCTCTTGTTCCAATTATTAGGCTAACTTTACTTGGTAATGCACACAAGTATAGACTAATTTGCAAAAATTAGAACATTTTGAGTTCATGCTTCTTTGAAAATTGTTTTGAATAAATACCACTTAAAAAAGTTATCTCATATGTACATCCATCGAAACATTCCAATTCAAGCAATTAGCCTTCATCCACAGACATTCAAACAAGTATATCATTTAAGCACTTAGCCTCGTGGTATCATACTTGACATGGCAACAATTATACGCATGCAATATGCTAAAGCAAAAATGCTCACCTAGTACTCCAAGGTAAGCCAAGGAAAATAAAATAATTAGAAAAATGCATGCTCCTGAATAATGCAATATGACTAATGCAACACATACAATATGCAACTACTAGGCTCGGCTACTAGTATGGCATGTGAACCAATTTGATAGCATGCAGTTTAAGCATGTATTCAAAGAAGTAATAACTAACAATGCGAGTTAGAGTGATGATTCGAACCCTATGCATCCAAGACACATGGATGTAAAGCATGGAAAATGCTAAAATAAACATGATGCTCTACGCTATCCATCATAAGCAGGTAAATAAAAGGGAGAAAGAACAAGGGTTGGAAGACATGCATATTATTACAATTTCACCCTCATGCAAGAGGGTCCAAATAAATGTCCTAGATAATTACTACGAATTAACTAACTATTACAAACCAAATGAAATAAATTAACTACACAAGTTAATTATTAAAAATTGGAATTAACTAATTATAACAAGTTCAAAGGAGTCAACTAATTTAATTAACAAATTAACGCTATGTAAACTAATTTGAAGTCGAGCGGAGGTAATGAACCATGCATGCCAATGCGAACAATGCAAACATCCCCCCGGAAACACCTATGTTTTGTTGCCAAGACTGTTCTGCCTGCTGAAAAAATGCTTCTGTTTTGTCCTTGCTCCTGCTCTGTTTTTCAAGAAAATGATGCTGCCTGCTAACACAAAGGTGGCCGGCTGGCCACTATTGTTGATACTACCCTACTGCAATAGAAAAAGAACAGAGCAGAAACAAAGTGTTTTCATGGGATATTCATCCTCTCTGCCTCTCCCTATCATAAAACAAATCAAGGGAGCAATAGAATCGGATCACAAATCATCAATAATTGCAGAGTTGTTACATGATGATCTATGACTCAATTGGACAAGAGCTCAATAAGGGAAAATAAATGACTAACAAAACCTCCTCCCTATCATGATATTGATCAAGTGAAGTGGTTGACATTGACTCTCAAACCATTATCATCACTAACAAGTATGAAATGACCTAAGACTCAATGGGTTCAATTAACATCCGATTGAACCCCTAAACCATTTTCTTATCTTGCATCTCTTTTAGTCCAATTAATTACCTCTGTTTAATTACCTTTCCTTTCCTTAGTCCATTTTGTCCAAAATGAAGGTCAAGTCCACTAAATGGAGAAAAGTGTGAAACAAAAGATTGTTTTGGGCATGAGAGAGATGTCATGCTGTTGGTAATGAGCCTCCGAAGAAATTAAACTATTAAGCATAACAGTCTCTATCTCAAGTTTAGACAATCGATCGATTGAAACGACTCTCAAAACAAATAAAACGCCAAGAAAAGAGGGAGGTTGCAGAGATGATTAGAGGTGAACACAATTATGGAAAGCTTGAGATGAATGATATCAACTCAAATAGGTTGGTGTCTAATGCCTAAAACACCAAACCTATGAGGACCATTACACTACAAGCATGCAATACGAAGCATAAATGACATGAACAACTTAAAACAGTCCTAAAATAGGCTAAAACTACACTAAAATTAAGGTAAAAACATCTGCAAAAGCAAGCTAAAATAACAGAGCAATCAAGCTAGCAAACAAGCCAAAGGAGGAAAGGATAACCACTCAATTTTTGGGACTTCAAAATCACATTTTAGCCTCTGAAAAATCTCTAAAAATCAGTGGTAAAAAGCTCAAAAAAAGTTAATGAGAAGGTGGGAAACACAAGGGTAAAATCCTAGAAGACAAGGTTCAAAGAAGAGTGGTCCACCCCTTTACCTTTAATGGCTTTAAATCACAAGTTTTAACCCCTGAATACAGGTGGAAAGTAGCCCAAAAACTATAAGAAAAGATAGGAAAGAATGGTACACAAGAGCTAGGATGTATACCTCTCGAAGAGAAGTGACCCTTTTGAGTTATAAACCACCAATTCCTCACCCTCAAGAGCTAAAATGCAAGCTCAAACACCAATGCAAAGAACCCTCAATGTTTGTGGTTTAGATTGTCTAGGCAATGGTCATATAAGTTGCAAGGGAGAGAGAGAAATGTAGAGAGAGAAAATTTTTCCAAAACTTTGCTCCACAAATTTTTCTAACCTAAATTTATGAAAGGGGGTCAAGTATATATAGAAAATTATGTTTGGCTCTCGGAAATATCAATACAGAAACAGTTGGTGCAATGCATGCACTTATGGAGACAGCTTGCATAACTGGCAAAAATATCTGGTTTTTTGACACAAGTGGCCAGCTGACCACTAAACGGGGACGACCATACACTATTTGTGGCTGGTAGACCACTAGTGGGTTTGCAGGCCCTTGGATGGTCTGGCTTGAAAAATTGTTATTTTAGTCCAAAAAAGGCACAAGGTTTGTATGTTTCTGAGGCTCAAAACTAAGGCTTTCTGCTGAGGAAATCGAGCATTCGACAAGCGTATGAATTCATCATTGGGTGATCAAATCGACGATGCCCAAGTCTTAAGGGCGATAAAAAATGAGGCGTCTATACCAACATGTTTCAGACACGACTAACAACTTAACTTCACTGCCAACAAGATGATAAAGAACATAAACAACAATTAAAGGTACGAAATCTTGGATCTAAGAGCATAAAATGGGTCGAGTCTAAACCGGAACCATTATAGTGTGTGTGTTCTTACTGGACGTCGTAGCTCATGACTATTTTCGTTGCTCTGGCATTAATGCCAAATTTTAGAAGAATTCACCGGCAAAGAAGATGTTATGAAAAAGCTCGGGAAGTTGCAGCAGGCATGGACCGACGTCGTATTTTTCATCTCGCTATTGCAATTTTATTTTTACTTATAATTTATAAAATTAGGGTAACGTTGTTTGTAATATATTTAACTCTGATATATTTCTATTTATTTTTGGATTTGTAACCTCAGCAGAATACTATATTTCTTTGTTATTATATTCCCTGATATTCCTAGTTTTTGGGGCATCACATAGGTTATGAAGACAAGAAGATAAACGACAACATGAGTTTCCAACCATCGGAACCAAAGCTCTCTGCCAACTGGTGTGGCTTCTTTGGCACAGTGGTGACCATGAATCTGTGCTTCAACTGCTATAGAGACCTTTGAATCACAAAAGAGCAAGCCGCCATAGCCAAAGCTGCCATGGACAAGCTAATTGATGAGTTTCATGTAGAGACGAGGTGATGCAAGATCTAGTGGAGCTTGGTAGCAGAGATGAGTCCATTCTTGTCATGATCATAGAGCTCGAAGGCATCCTTCACCTCTTCTAGACCACCATCGCCTTTGGTGGCTCTGGCGATAGCGATCAAAGAAAAGAATCCAGTAAAGCTATTTTTGTGAGATTGTCGACTTTGGCTTCACCGTTAATGAAAGAACAAGTATGTGATGAGAAATGCATGGATCTATGGCCTATAGGTGTCCTTATGAACCTAAATAAAAATCATGTGAATTTATGGCATTTTAAGTTCGTAAAATGGATTTATGGACTGTGACCCCAATAATTTTTGTTAACAACACTTCTAAATACTATTTTAAATATGTTTTATGATTTATTACTTAACAAATATATTGAATAAGATATAAATTTTACATTTAAATTCCATCACTTGAGATGGAGTTTACCCAATCTTGTATTCAACACTAGCCAATTTGTTTGGTTGAGTTTTGATGCATACAACCTAATGGGATGAACATTCAAATACAAAAAATAACCATGAATTTGATAAAAGAGATTCTCTCTTGTATAAAATCAATTCTCCAAAATAAATAATTTTATCATAAGGCTTACAATTCATATTTATAATAGAACAAAACCCTAATTAAACTAAATAAGAAAATACCATGATTGCTAATTAAATCTAAATCAGTGGAATTACAAAAAATGATTAAAAATAGAAATATTTAAGTGAAGCTTAACTCTGGAAACTATAATGAAATACATTGTAGACACCACATTTTGATTGACCCTAAGGTTTCGAGTGCTTGTAAGCCTCCCGATGATAAAACAATAACTACTTCGTCTTTGGAATGTTTAAAGTTGTTTGATGTTGCTATCTAAAAATTAACTTTTTGCAAAAATGACCATTTTACCTATGCACTCGTTTTTAGCCAAAAATTAACCTTTTAACCCCAAAAAAGAAAGGGAAGCCTGGTTGTACATTGAGCTAAGACATTTTCCAAAATTAGTGACTGGATTTATCAAAAACATTAATTGGAGAACAATTCGAGCTTACTTGAGCCATAAGCGAGCCAAGGGCATGGGACCCCGCACTTGTGCATGTATGGATGGCATGTGTACCAAAGAAAGTCGTGCGTGCGCACATTGGTTGCACATGTGCATATCCAAGCGTAGCAGAGCCAGTTTTGGAAACTCAATCTTGGTGCATTTCTGAAGGATGCGACAATAATGGAAGCGATGAAACCCTAAAAGGGTTCCATAACCTTCCCCTCTACTTATAAAAGGGACCTCACCCCCTCCCTTTCAAAAGGTTAAGAATTTTGAGAGCTTTTGAGTGATTTTGAGAGCCAAACACAAATTTTCTTCTCCTGCCTTACCTTGACTCCGAAATTCCCCCACCCACAGCAAGTAAAAATACTTAAAAATATTCAAAGGACTAAAGGACTTGGACCCTAACTCAGAATATTTACTTGAGGGAGGCTTGCATGTAAGAAACTTCACTTTTTCTTGCTTTTCTTTTGTGTGCTCTTCAGTTCTTAAGAATCAGCATGATCATTATTAGTTTGTCTATTTCCCATATGTTCTCACTCATCATTGCATGTTTTCTTTATTTCATTAGAACAACATATTTTTTAGGCTTATTCTAATCATATAATAATCATGCATGGCCCGATTTAAATCATCATATAGTTAGCTTTTTATTTGCTATTTGTTTCTTATGCATGTTCATCATCAGTAGCCTCAAACCGGACCTATGTTGCATTTTGTATGTATTAGTTGCATATGAGGGTCATATTTAATTTATGTATTGCATGTAAGAAGTTGAAGTAGGCAACCTGATAAATCCTCTTAATCTCCATGGCATGTACATGTCCTTGACTGCATTGTTTTTTAATAATCTAAGTTATGTGCATTTTCTTGCAAAATTGGTTATTTTGGATGTTTTCATGAATGCTGTTTATTTTAGTTCAAATTTATGACTGTATTATATTAAAAATCTCTTTTTGGTAAAGAAAACATTGTTTTCATAGAAAATGTGGCTTTATTCTTATAACTAAAATAAATTATATTTATTTTACCCAAATCATCTATTTCATAGGGTTAGTAAAAGATTTTTAGGTCTAATAATGAATTTGTATGAATAATTAACCACTAAAATAATAAAATAAAAAAGTGAGCAGAGGTTAATTTTCAGATTGAGCAAAAGAGGGTGCTATCATTCAATGACCTTTCCCTTTTGTACCTAAGCTTCCAAACTTAGAAATTTTCTAGTTATAATAGACTAGTCTTTAGCTTAGTTTTCATTGCTAAAGGTGTTTTAATTCCCCTTTACAAATTATAAAATATATATATATAGTCTCAATTGGATTTGTCTAAACGAAATTATAAATGAATCAATTGTTTAAAAATGATAAAATCGTGAAATTAAAGTCCTAAACATTGGAATTTGACAAAAATCCATCATAGGCCAAATCATTGGATATTGGTTGCCACATCATTTTTTATATCCTAATCAAATTTCACATTATTTTGAGCATGTACTATCTTACATTTATTAATACCTTTTGTCTTTGCTTTATTTATTCATAAGTTTTAGAAATTTTATGATCAAACACTTTCTTATATCAAGTTTTCAAAATAAATTTATTTTTGTTTAATTATTTTTTTTCATAATTATAAAAATTTAAAGATGTTTATTTTTAAAAAATAATTGGTAGTTCGAATTTTAGTTTGTACGAAGACTGAATTTGTACTTGTCGGTCGACCATTCAGACAATTGTTCGAACAAGCAATGCAACACTTATCTACCACAGTTTTCATCCTTATCAACCGTGATTGTTACCTTCTTATTAGATGATTGACCAGGCAACCAACCAGATAATCGACAAGTCAAAATTAAGTAACTTTGAACAATCTCAAATTCAAGCTACTAATGAGTGCTACCAACCAATGCTGGTATTTTTATGGGTACTTATATTTCTGAAAAACCCACCTATGTGTACACCGAACCCTAATTAGAACCTACCTACTACCCACAGCCCCCCTGTAGACACCCCATTTTAGACCTCCCGCAAGACTTGTGTGCTTTGTTCTGTACACTCGATGATAAAAATAGTATTGTGCATGATTTGCCTTCTCAACCAAGGTCGGCGCTCAAAACAATCTCAAACCTTTCATATCTACACTGATTGAAGCCCTAAATTTTATTTTTGAACCTTGTGCTGCCCTACACTGAGCTTAAAATAGAGAAAGAAGGGAACACTTTTGGGCCTGGCCTTGCCTCATTGAGGGCCGGCTGTGGCCATTTGGGGATGGCCGTGCCTCGATGGCCATAGACACTTTTCTGGGCGGGAGCCCAGCAGCTGTCCATTTTTGGAGATATTTTCGTCTTGTTTTGCTCAAATTCTATAAAAACGAGGTTATACCTTTGTTTTGAGGGTTGAACAATTTCAAAAAAGCCTATATACATATTGAGAGCTCCTTCTTCTTGTGCAAGTCATATTTGAGCAAGCTTACCACCTTTAAGCCATCTCCATACTCCATACACACCCTCAAACCGTAACCTTGGAACCTTGGTTGAACCTTGAGGAGTACAATTCAAGCTTGAGAGTGTGTTAGGATTAAGTTTGATCAACAACCAAAGCTTACTCTAGTTGAGAGGTATAAGCTTGTAACTCTTGCTTTTACCTTCATTTTCTATCACTTTCAACCCATTTCTTCTGTCTTTGTATTGTTTTGATCCTAGTTCAAGTGTTGAAACTTGGGTTTGAATAGCTACCAAAGGGTAAAGAGGGTTGACACCCTCTCTTACACCTTACTTCATAGCTCAACCCTTGTCTATACACTTTTTTCTTTGACCTTTCAAACTGATTTTCAAAGTTTAAAAGTGGCTAAAAATCATACTTTGAGGTTTCAAAGGTTGAGGGGTTAGCCACCCCTCTTTGTTCTTGCTTTCTAGCCTTATTTTCTTTGCTTGTTGTTTAGCTTTTTTTGGGCTCTTTTCATGTACTTTGAGCCACTGTTTTTCACTTATTAGAGGTTGTTTTAAAGCTGTCCTAACTTATTTAATTAGTTCATGCTTTGATTAGTTTGCTTGTTGTCTCCTAAGTTCGCATATATAGTTTGTTGTATGTTGTTCTTGGCCATTCTTTGTTTAATTTCCATGTTAAGAGCCTCATTTTAATAATCAACTTACCATTCATTTCTTTAATTTGAGAGTTGTTTCAACCAGTTGATGGTTGTTCAAAACATGAGCTAGAGATCTATGCTTAATGGCTTAATCTCTACGGAGGTTCATGACAAACGGCATGGTCTCTCTTTCATGTTGAGAATCACTTCCCGCTTGACATGCTTCTCATTTAGTGGACGTAATCTTTAGAGGACTTAATCGTTATCTTGGACAAATGGACTAAAGAATGGAAAGGTCTAAAAAAAATTGATAAAATGAACCAACCCACATAAAGAAAATGAGTCATATTGCTTGGCTTCTGCCAGATGTTATGCCAAGTCTATTGTGTCAAGGGTCGTCTATTGGGGCAATGGAGAGTCGTGGTGATTGAGGTGGTAAAGCTATAGGATGGTGGTAATGGAGAGTTGAAAGAGCTAGAGGAAGAAGGTAGAAGTTGGGTGTAGTGGAGGGGAAACGCAAAGGGGTGAGCAGCGGATATATCGATTCGCCAAAACCGACCAAACCGAACCGATCCGCCGCATTTTGGACGAATGCGTGATGACGAGCGAACAGTTGCGGATTGATTTTCTCTAATCTGCCAATCTGGTGGACGGATGGCGGATTTGAGATTCCTTTGGCCGCAACCGAACCGCCAAACCGCGAACACCTCTAGTAATTTATAAGACTTTGTGTTTTCAGTTTGTTTAAATATTTTGTTTGTGTTTTCAATTAAAAAAGAGTTTAAATATTTTGTTGAAAAAAAGTTTTCAACTTGAATATCTTTTTTGAATTGAAAAAAATAAACGTATTATTTATCTATTTTTTTGGTTTTTAAATCTATCTCTAAAAATAATAAATAGAAAATATGATATATACTGGTTGGTTTTTGTTTTCAAAAACAAATATAGATGTAACAATACAGAGACATACAATCTCTACTACTACTCTGTTCATGGTTTTAGTGGTTTGAATTCTTTTTATATTTTAAAAACCACAGATTATAATACTTTATATAAATGAGGCATGCTGTCATTGCAGTATGTGGATGAGGCATGCAGTGATTGTGATATTTTAAAGTTTCAAACTTTTTTGCTTTGGATGAGGCATGCAGTGATTATAATATTTTTTAACGTCATTAACCGTAATACTTTCTTCTTTTTTTTTTTTTTTTTTTTTTTGAGGAAGTGCACAAGTTGAATTATGTTGAAATTTTATAAATTTTAAACCGCCAAACCAATTCGCATCCATCCGCCAAACCTCCAATCCGCTCAATCCACATCCACCGGATTGGCAGACGGATGCAGATAGATTTTCTCCAATCCGCCAATCTGGCGGACGGATGGCGGATTGGAGGTTCTGTGGCCGCAACCGACCTGCGCCCACCGAAGATAAAGATGGGTAATTATCAAATAGAATGAGGTGCATAAAAAGGTTATATGAGGAAATAAACAAAGGGCCATTTTGTCTTCGTACATTCAAATGAAGGAGTGGTATGATCATTTATCATTTGTGCAAAATTGATGGAATGCGAGAATCTTGATATTATCAGTTAAAGTAGAAAAGGTTTCTGTAATTATTGAAATCACAAGGGATATGCCTTTATTTGTCAAAAACCTCAGGGGAATGTAATTTACCCAAATTAAATTGAAAACAAAATATAAAAGATCATTTTTACCCTTATCTTCATAATTCATTCATCTTTATCGTCATCTAGCTTTGGCAATATTGTGCTCTCTCTCTCTCTCTCTCTCTCTACCTACTAATCTGCTAAAATATTAACAGTGCAATGGTCAAACTAAATACTGGAATTCAAGCCAAAATATCATCCAGAACACAACAATTAGATCTGAAACTTTGCAATCATAACCACTAGGAAACACAAATATACATGTAATTTACATAAATAGTTGTAGAAATTCTCAAACCTTTGTCGATAAAAGGGGAAAAGAAAGGAGTAACATCGAAGCTTAAACCACAAACCCTAGCGATTTTAGACTCCAATTGAACACACAAATTGAGCGGGAAATGGAGGAGGTGATCATTGTCTGGGATTAAAGTAGGAATAATGGCGATGGTTAGGAAGGGAAGAGGGGGTTGTGCTGGTGGTCGAAAAGGGGATGTGAGACCAGATGGCGGTGGTGACGGCGTTGGGGAAAAGAGAGATGAGTGTTGGGGCTTGCGGTTGTGGCGGCATGGTGTCTTGATCACGATGAGCTCGTCGGTGAAGCTTCACTTTCTTTTCTCTTTCTTCCTCGTCTTTGTAACATGTTCTGGGCTTTTTTTTTTCCATTTTTTTTTTTTTTGAAATTGAAACAACATCATTTTTATCAAAGAAGGGAAGAAATTATAAGACGTACACAAAAGAAGAAGAAAAGTCGGAGGGGTATTATGGTCATTTCAAGTTTTTTATTGACAGAGTTTGTATTGCAATTTAGTCTAAAATTATAAGGGTTCACTCTGTTTATATTTGAATTATTAGGGGTAAAATGCTCCGAGCTCATACCACAAGAGATAAGGTGAATTTTGCCTTTTATTTTAAATATAGTCTATTTTACAAAATGGTTTTAAACTATTTTTAAGTTCACGGAACAAATTAAAATAAGTGGGCTGCTATTAGTACCTTCCTTTCTTTTTTTGACCCCCCACTTCTTTGAACCCCCACCCAACTAAATGAGACCCCTTCATTTTCTCTTTGAACCCCTACTTAATTCCAATTACACCCTCTCTCTAACGTTATGACCTTCCCAACCCAACCATTACCAGCTCCAGCCACAACCTCCACCGCCGGTGCCACTCTCCAGTTAACCCCAATCTAGAGCCACTCTTCGGTCAACTCTGTCGCAACCCCCACATTCAACCACTGTCATAACCCGAACCCACCCCTAAAAGTTTAGATCATAACCGGCTAGTAATCACTTGATTATCTTCGGCCACAAACAAACATACAAAATAATTATAATAATGGAGTCATAAATGGAAGCATTCAACGACTGAAGAAGACCATTGAGTTGTGTCAATATGAGCAAAGTTATAAAGCTTGTACCATAACACATTCACATCATTTACACGTCCATGCAAAAATATAAGTATCATAAGAAATTTTATATATATCGATTACATAACCCAAGACCAAAATAACAAAAACAAAATAAAGTCAATGTATAACGGGAGTCAAAGGCAAAACTCCATCTCGAAAACATGACTCGATAGGTTCACAAAAATAGCTCCCAAAGCTAACTCTAAGAGTGGGCTCCATGCTGCAGATCACCTATATGTGCATACATAATATTGGGTGAGCAAAGCTCAATGAGTAATAATACAGTAAAGCAATGTAAATAGATGATCATAAAGTTCTCACAATATTCACAATCATAATACAGAACGACTTTGGGCCCAATATAACACGGAACAGCCTTAAGCCCATCATATAAACGGAACGGCCTTGGGCCCATTACATAAACAGAACGGCCTTAGGCCTATTAATATGAGAACGGCCTCAGGCCCACATATTAATAGCTGTTCAGAATGACCTCAGGTCCAATCACATCTTATCATGCCATTAACAGAACAGGCTCGGGCTCACATATTATACAGAACGGCCTTGGGCCCAAACATACCATCTCATAAACGAAAACGGAACGACCTTAGGTCTGCATTGCACTTGTCAAATAATATTCATAAAGTTCATTCATTTCGATCAAAACATAATGTCAACACAATTCACCATTCATGGCACAAGGTACATAATTAAAAACGTATATGCACAATATTATTACTCACAGTGCGTTTGACTTTGCGACATTTCCTCTAGCACACGACCTACACAAACATTTCACACACACATTCGATAAGTCATTTGTTTCAATTCGTATATTTTTCTTTTCATAATTCACAACATTATTAAATGGGTTTCTAATCATCATCTCACACCTAAAAGGGTTTAAAGAGGGTTAAGAATGCGTTCCGAAGGTCGGAAGTATCAACATAAGAAAGCAAGGCTTTCTCCCCTACCAGACCGCAAGTGTGGCCGGTCCAACCGCTCTATGGATCTGTTTCGTGGTCCGCTCGTGCGAAGCTTGTGGCCGCACCAGTAGTTTGGGCAAAAACCAGACAATCCGAAAAAAAAAACACAGCGAATTCCTCAAAACTCATTTCCAACTCCAAATTCATGCCAAACTAACCAAAAAAACATGATAGGCTAGCATGATACAAGTGTAATTTCACTTCAAACATATCAATCTTGTTCCAACTTTAGATTCATGGTCTCATCTTTTTTATAATTTCATAAATTACAAGCTCAAGCTCAAATCACATATAAACATGGATAATCTTCCAACAAATCATGGTTGTATAAACCATCTAGAGTTCATTTCATGGATCAATCACACGAATGAACTCAAATCAAACAAATATAAAGAGATTAGGGTTCCATTTCATGCCTTTAGCTCAAGCCATTACACAACTCAAAACCCTAGCTCAACATTCCTAATTTCTTCTTGATTTCAGACAAAGATGAGTTAGAAACAAAAATTTTAAGTAAATTCCATACCTTAGCTTCAACCTAGGATTTGCTCCTTGAATCTCTAGCAAAATCCTAGCTTTTTCTCTTCCTCCCTCTCTAATTCACTCTAGTAAGTTCTCAACAAGAATGAAGAACACAAAAGGACCAGACACATATATGACTTAGCTCATAAAACATGATTTAATCATTACAAATCGTAACTTTTCAAAATTTCACCGTAGGCTCTAAAAATCATGCTAATCACAGATATGAAGTCGGTTTTGGTTTATCGCGCCTCTAAGGCTTTCAATTTTCAGTTCAAAGTTCCAATTACAATAGATATTCCTACGTTCAACAAATATTATTCCAAATTCACATAATTCGCATACGAAAACTCGCAAATTCATATCAAACATATAATCACATGCATAATTAAACATAATGCGGGTTGGGTTATCACACTCTTCCACTCTTTAAGAAGTTTTGTCCTCCAAACTTGTTTACCTCAAATTGAAAACAATTTCGGATATCGTTGCCTTATTTCTTCTTCCCGTTCCCAAGTGGCTTCATTTCCATGATGTTCCCTCCATTCGAATTTTACCGTTAGGATAGTCTTATTCTTTAGTTGCTTGACTTGCCAGTCAAGGATCCGAATAGGTTTCTTCTCATAAACCATATCGTCATCTAGAGCAATCTGTTGATAGTTAATAACAAGTGAAGGATCCCAAAGGTAGCCTTGCAACATTGATACGTGGAATGCATTGTGCACTTGCTCCATTCCCGGTGGTAAGACAATCCGATAGGCAATTGGACCCAATCTTTCTAAAATCTGGAATGGTCCTATGTACCGGGGTGACAATTTCCTTTTCTTCCTAAACCTTGTGTGCCCTTTCATTGGGGTGACTTTGACAAAAACATGATCCCCAACTTCAAATTCTAAGTCTCTCATTCTTTGATCCGCATAGCTTGTTTGTCAGCTTTTAGTAGTTTTCAATCTCTATTGGATGACCTAAATCTTTTCCGTAGTAACTTGCACAATTTCGGGGCCAATCAACGATTTACCTCTAACTTCGGTCCAACAAATCGGAGTTCGACATTTTCTCTCATAAAAAGCTTCATATGGTGTCATTTCGATACTAGAGTGAAAACTGTTGTTATATGCAAATTCTGCCAAAGGTAAATGAGTTTCCCAACTTTCACGAAAATCCAAAACACACATCCGGAGCATGTCCTCTAACGTCTGTATAGTTCTTTCAGATTGTCTATTGGTTTGTGGATGAAATGCGGTACTAAACCTCAATTTCGTCCCTAATCTTTGCCAAAATCTTGACACAAACTTAGAATCTCTATTCGACACAATGGAAACCAGAACACCATGCAATTGAATAATCTCAACAATGTACACAGTAGCAAGTCTATCAGCATTATAAATAGTCTTCACAGGCAAAAAATGAGCAGACTTAGTCAATCTATCCACAACAACCCATATAGAGTTCATACCTCGGGGTGTTCGGGGTAGGCCCATAATAAAATCCATAATTATGTGCTCCCACTTCCATTCCAGAATAAGGAGAGGTTGAAGTAACCCCGCCGGTCTTTAGTGTTCCATTTTTACTTGTTGGCATTGAAGGCATCTTGAAATGAATTCCACAATTTCTCTCTTCATATTGGGCCACCAAAAAGCTTGCTTAAGATCTTGATACATTTTAGTATTTTTGGGATGCATAGAAAATTTGGACTTGTGAGTTTCTTCCAACACTTTTCCTTTAATTTCAGGGACATTTGGAACACACATTCTTCCCTTGAACTTCAACACTTGAGCTTTCAAAGAAAATCCTGGTCTCGACTTTGTTTCCATCTCATCATGCACTTTCTTGAGAGATTCGTCCTCTAGTTGCCTTTGTTTAATTTCCTCAATAAGGGCTAGTTGTGCTACCATTGTGGCTAACATTCCACCCCATTCATATAACTTCCATTCTTTCCAAGTCAAGTAATAGTTCATCCCACTTTGTAAGCAAAGATGTTAAATTTCCTGTCGACTTTCTACTAAGAGCATCCGCTACCGTGTTGGCTTTGCTAGGATGATAATGGATCTGCAAGTCATAATTCTTGATGAGTTCTAACCACCGTCTTTGTCGCATATTAAGCTCCTTTTGAGTAAAGCAATACTTGAGGCTCTTGTAGTCGGTGCATACTTCACACGTTGCTCCATAAAGATAATACCGCCATATTTTCAATGCAATCACCACTGCAGCTAATTCGAAATCATGCGTAGGGTAATTCTTTTCACGTGGTTTCAACTGTCAAGATGCATACGCAATCACTCTTCCATTCTGCATAAGTACACACCCTAATCCCATATGAGAAACATCACTATAAATAACAAACCCTTTTGTACCTGATGGTAAGGTGAGAACCAGTGCTGTTGTGATCCTTGTCTTTAATTTTTGAAAGGCGGGCTCCCTCTATTTTGTCCACTCGAATGGAACACCCTTTTGAGTCAACTGGGTAAGCGACACCACAATCTTTGAGAAATCTTTAACAAATCTTCGGTAGTATCCCACTAAACCCATAAAACTGCGTACTTCTGTAGCATTAGTAGGGGTAGGCCAATTCAAAATAGCCTCTATCTTCTGCGAGTCAACAGATACACCATCCTTGTTAATCACATGCCCCAAAAACACCACTTCATTCAACCAAAATTCACATTTCTTCAATTTAGCATATAACTTCTTGTCTCTAAGTATTTGAAGAATTAATCTCAAGTGCTATTCATGTTGCTTTCTACTCTTCGAATAAATGAGGATATCATCAATGAATACTACCACAAACTCATCCAAATACGGTTTGAAAATTCGATTCATTAAATCCATGAAAGTTATCGGTGCATACCTAATCCCAAATGGCATAACCAAAATTCATAATGACCGTACCTGGTTCGGAAGACAGTCTTCTCAATATCCTCTATTTCGACTTTCAACTAATGATACCCAAATCTTAAGTCAATCTTAGAAAATATCTGTGCGCCTTGTAATTGATCAAATAAATCATTGATCCACTGTAAAGGATACTTATTCTTCACAGTTACCTTATTAAATTCTCGGTAATCAATACACAACCAAAGGGTCCCATCTTTCTTTTTACAAACAAAACGGGTGCGCCCCATGGCAATGTACTCGATCGGATGAACCTTTTATCAAGAAACTCTTGCAATTGTACTTTCAATTCCTTCATTTCTGTCATGGACATCCTGTAAGGGGCTTTGGAAATCAATTGAGTACCCGGCACAATATCAATAACAAATTCAATCTCATGGTCTATCAAGTCCCTTGACAATTTCTCAGGAAATATATCCGGAAACTTACTAACAATTGGAATATTTTTAACACTCACATCGGTTGTCTCTTCATGCAAAATACTACACAAATAACCCTTACAACCTTTCTGAAGTAGTTTGCAAGCTTTCATAGCCAATATCAAATAGGGTGGAGGGACTACCCTATGTCCCACAAAAGTAAACTCATCTTGTCCCGATGGGCAGAAAATAACTTGTTTAGACACACAATCGATGGTTGCACGATACTTAGTTAACTAATCCATTCCCAATATTATATCAAAGTGTACCATATCAAGAGGCATCAAATTAGCACATAATGGAATATCCTCAAGTAAAAGCTCACATGCAAGATACATAGAAGCACATAACATATAGTCCCCAGATGGCAAGGACACACACAAGACATAATTCAACGGTTCCATAGTTCTATTCAAAAGAGAAGCAAATGTTTTCGAAACAAAGGAATGAGTGGAACCTAAATCAAGTAACACATGAGTAGGTTGACCATTAATGGAGAACGTAATTGAAACCACAACATCTGAATTTTGAACATCATCCGAAACAAGAGCAAAGACTCTTTCTTGACATTATCTCTAGTAATGGTAGGCCTTGCCTTGGCCTTTATTGCAGGAGTGGAACTGGCTGAACTGGCTGTTGGCCTATTCCCCTTTTATTGCCCAAACATAGGACAATCTCTCATCATATGTCCCATTTCCCCACATTTAAAGCAAGCCCCAGTTGCTTGGTAACAAACTCCTCAATGCTTCTTTCCATACTCTGGGCAAGTTGGTGCTGAATCACGGGTAGAACCAAAAGCACTGGAAGTTCCCAAATTCTGTTTCTTGTTTTGTAAGGACATCAACCCTTTGTGCATATTAGAACCTTGCCTTTTTTCTTCCAATCCGACTATTGATTGCGGTTGGCCTGGTTACCTTTTGCTATGATGGCCCTATCCAATACGTCCACGTATTTCTGTACCTTCAACATATTAATCTTCTCAAGAATGGAGTATCAGAGTCCTCCCTCAAATTTTCTTGCCTTTTTGTAGTTCGTATCGACCATATGTGGTGCGAAACGAGCTAGCTCAGTAAACTAGGCCTCATACTCCGCTACGATTTTGTTTCCTTGCTTCAAGTTTTCAAACTCTGACACCTTCCTGTCTTAGATACATTGTAGGAGGTATTTCTCATAGAAGATCTCCAAAAATTGAGCCCAATTCATTCGTTGATGTTCATCTCAAATAAGCATCCACCAACGGCGTGTTTCATCCTCGAGTGTAAAAGTAGCAAGTAAGACTTTCTGTGCCTCCGTACATGGGAAGACTTCAAATAGTTTTTCCTATACCAAGCACCCATGCCTCTGCCTTCAGTGGATCAATTCCTTCTTTGAACAATGGTGGTTTCATCTTTTTAAATTCCTTTGTGAGTGCAATAGTTCGGTCATCAGCTATGTGGTCTTGCACTACAGGTGGTGGCACAGGCATTGGTGGAGGTGGTGGTTGTTGTTGTTGTTGTTGTTGTTGTTGCTGTTATTGTTGTTTAAAAGCCTCTGCCATGTCCATGATCATTGCCTCCATTATATCAAGTCATGTGGAGGTTGAATCCTTTCCATTTTCTGCCCTTGTTCTCACCATGATCTAGAAGAACGTACATTATAACTTTCACAGATAGTATGCACATAAGTCACATTTACAAAAGCACATTTTCATGCCATTCTTGATTAAGAATGCATTATGGATGCAACTTAAACCTTTTCTAAACTCTTGATTGCTCAAATGGACTCATGTGTGAGATATTAACTCGTACTCTAACACCACTTTGTCATGACCCGAACCCACCCCTAAAAGTTTGGATCATAAACGGCCAGTAATCACTTGGCTACCTACGGTCTCAAACAAACATACAGAGTAATTATAATAATGGGGCCACAAATGGAAGCATACAACAACTGAAGAAGTCCATTGAGATGTGCCAATATGAGCAAAGTTATAAAGCTTGCACCATAACACATTCACATCATTTACACGTCCATGCAAAAATATAAGTACAATAAGAAATTTTATACATATCAATTACATAACCCAAGACCAAGATAACAACAAAAAAAATAAATAAATAAAGTCAACATACAATGAGAGTCAAAGGTAAAACTCCATCTCGGAGGCATGACTCGACAGGTTCACAAAAATAGCTCCCGAAGCTAACTCTAAGGATGGGCTTCATGTTGCGGATCACCTATATGTGCATACATAATATTGGGTGAGCGAAGCTCAATGAGTAATAATATAGTAAAGCAGTGTAAATAGATGATCATAAGGTTCTCACAATATCCATAATCATAGTATGGAACGACCTCGAGCCCAATATAACACGGAACGGCCTTAGGCCCATCAAATAAACAGAACGGCCTTAGGCCTATTACATAACAGAACGACCTTAGGCCCATTAATATCAGAATCGCCTCAGGCCCACATATTAATAGCTGTTCAGAACAACCTCAGGTACAATCGCATCTAATCATGTCATTAATAGAATGGCCTTGGGCCCACATATTATACAGAACGGCCTCAGACCCAAACATATCATAGTATAAACGGAAACGGAACGACCTTAGGTCCACATTGCACTTTTCAAATAATATTCTTAAAGTTCATTCATTTCGATCAAAACACAATGTCGGCACAATTCACCATTCATGGCACAAGGTACACAATTAAGGACATATATGCACGATATTATTACTCATAGTGCATTTGATTTTGTGGTTTTTCCTCCGATACAGGTCCTATACAAACATTTCACACACACATTCGATAAATCATTTGTTTCAATTTGTATAACTTTCTTTTCATAATTCACAACCTTATTAAATGGGTTTCTAATCATCATTTCACTCCCAAAAGGGTTTAAATAAGGTTAAGAATGCGTTCCGAAGGTCGGGAGTATCAACACAAGAAAGCAGGGTTTTCGCCCTTGCCTAGACACACGTGCAGCCGGTCCAACCACTCGTACGGAAGTACGAGCCGCTCAAGCGCACAAAAAGAAATTCCCAAGTCTGGTTCGTGGTCTACTTGGCCGCACAAGCGGCCCGGGAAAAAACCAGACTGTCCGAAAAAAAACACAAAATGAAATCCTCCAAACTCATTTCCAACTCCAAATTCATTTTGCCCTTGCCTGGCCGCACGTGCAATCAGTCCAACTGCTCGTACAGAAGTACGAGCCGCTCAAGCGCACAAAAAGAAATTCCCAGGTCTGGTTCGTGGTCTACTTGGCCGCACAAGCGGTCTGGGAAAAAACCAGACTGTCCAAAAAAAAACACAAAATGAAATCCTCCAAACTCATTTCCAACTCCAAATTCATGCCAAACTAACCAAAAAACATGATATACTAGCATGATAGAAGTGTAATTTCACTTCAAGTATATCAATCTTGCTCCAACTTTAGATTCATGGTCTCATCTTTTTCATAATTTCATAAATTACAAGCTCAAGCTCAAATCACATATAAACATGGATAATCTTCCAACAAATCTTGGTTGTATAAACCATCTAGAGTTCATTTCAAGGATCAATCACAAGAATGAACTCAAATCAAACAAAGTTGAAGAGATTAGGGTTCCATTTCATGCCTTTAGCTCAGGCCATTACACAACTCAAAACCCTAGCTCAACATTCCTAATTTCTTCTTGATTTCATGATAAAGATGAGTTAGAGACAAAAAATTTAAGTAAATTCCATACCTTAGCTTCAATTTAGGGTTTGCCCCTTGAATCTCTAGCAAAATCCTAGCTTGTCCTCTTCCTCTCTCTCTCTAATTCACTCTAGCAAGTTCTCAACAAGAATGAAGAACACAAGAGGACTAAACACATATATGGCTTAGCTCATAAAACATGATTTAGTCATTACGAATCGTAACTTCTCAAAATTTCGCCATAGGCTCTAAAAATCATTCTAATCACAGATATGAAGTCGGTTGTGGTTTATCGCACCTCTAAGACTTTCAATTTTCAGTTCAATGTTCCAATTGCAACAGATACTCCTACATTCAATAGATATTATTCCAAATTCACATAAACTCGCAAATTCATATCAAACACATAATCACATGCATAATTAAACATAATATGGGTTGGGTTATCACAACCACCCCCAACAGCTTCAGACATCCTCAATCTAAAGCCGCTACCGTGAGCCACCGTTGCAAGCCTTACTCTCTCTCTCTCTCTCTCTCTCCACCATCGCCTAGTCACTATCATCGGTTGCTACTCATCCTAACTTAAATCACGAGGGCAACGAAGGCAACTAGGGTTTAAGGCCACATATCACGACGACAACTAGGGTTTGAGGTCACAGATCGTGACGGCAACTAGGGTTGAAATCTCAAATCACGGCGGCGATGGAGGTGGCTAGGGTTTGAGGTCTCAGATCAAGACGGTGGTAGTGGAAAAGGAAACTAGGTTACGGTTATGATATTGGTGCTGCCGATAGCCAGTGGAGGTGGTCAATGGGGTTGAAAGGGGTTAGGGTTAGGGTTTGGAAAGATTAGGGATGAGGATAAAAATGGAATTTCATATTTGGACAAAATTACAATTAAAAAAAAAAGAGGTCGGGGTTCTAAGAAGGGAGGTAGGGGTAAATAGTTGCTCTTTAAAATAAATCTGTAAAAGATTTTATAACCATAGAAAAAGAACAATTTATGGCATATTGGCTACAAAACCATTGAAAAAGAACTCTTTATGGCTTGTTTGCCAAACCTTTTGTATCCAACTTTTTTACTTTTGCCAAAGCGGAAAAAAAGTACTTCTTGTCATTTTTATTGTTAAAAACACCAACTTTTAAAAAAGAATAACTAAGTAGAATCACTCTTATTGACAGAAAAGTTTAGCGCATGGACCAAAGGACAAAGGAAATTCAAATTTAAATTTTTACCTGAATGTCCTTATTTAAAAATCTAAAACTTCATAAATTTTATTTCAACTTTTAGTGCTCCTAGATTAAACAATTAAGAATTTCAATAACCTGAGATGAAAATGAATAGTGACATGATTATACCTAATAAAAAAATAATAGTGTGCCACCAATTCACTTGATAAAACTATTGCTAGACATGATCACTACAGATTCATAACAAATAGAGAAATAATTCATTTCCATAAAAACATGAATATATATATATATATATAGGCAAATAAAAATTACAAACCACTTCATTTAAATTTAATTTATATTCCAATGAATTAAGAGGAAAATCACATACATAAATGTATGTATATATACATAAAAGAGAGAGTATAGAATGATACCACTATTGTAGTACAAATTAGATCTTCTTAATATTCTTGGTGATGAAACCGTGTGGAAGATCTATCACTTCTCAAGTATGATTTTGCATAATGAATTCAATTTCATTATTAACAGCCTATTTCCACAAAGGTGCTTCAAGACCTGACATTGCTTCCTTAAAGCTCTAAGGCGCATTTTCTAACACGTATGTCAGAAAATCTGAACCAAAGAATTTTGATATTCTCGCTCTCTTATTTCATCTTGGTTCATCATCAGTTAAATCCTGTTGGTCGAGACCATTACTAGTCTCTTGTATTTGATTGCCATTAGTCTCTTGACTTTGTGTAAAATCATAAGTTCTTTCATATGAACTTAATTCCTCTATTTTCTTGTAAGGAAAAACATGTTCAGAAAACACAGCATTCCTTGACTCTATAATAGTATTCACATGTATATCAGGTATATCTGATTTATATGTCAGAAACCGATATGCACTACTATTATGCACATAACTAATAAACACACAATCCACTGTTTTTGGTCCTATCGTAGTCTTTTTCGGAACATGGACTTCTACATTTTCCAAACACCCCCATACTTTTAAGTATTTGTAGCAAGGTGGTCGACCTTTCCATAATTTATAAGGACTGCTGTTAGTTTTCTTGTGAGGTATCCTAATTAGCAGACAAAATTGTTTCCCCCCACAAGTTCTGCGATAAGCCTGAACTTAGTAATAAGACATTCATCATTTCTTTAAGGGTTTTATTCTATCTTTCGGCAATTCCATTTTGTTGTTGGGAATAGAGTGTTGTAGTTTGGTGAATAATATCATGTTATGCACAAAATTCATTTAAAGGTGCACCGTATTCACCAACCCTATCACTTCTAACCATTTTAATGGTTTTACCAAGTTAATTTTTAACTTCAGTTTTATAGAGTTCAAACATTGCCAAGGCTTCATCTTTACTTGTAGCAATCCCGGTTTCAATCCTTCTTTTATGTTTTGCCACTTCAACTGGGCCGGTCGGGGGTCGAGGGGGCAACGCCTTCATGGGTCCAGGGACAAGGTGCCTTCAAGGGTCCAAGGGCGTACAGTGGGGGTCGAGCCGTCACCACGGGTTCCAAGGGCAGCGCCATGGCGGGGTTGAGGGGCAGCACCCCTCAAAACAAAAATTCAAAATGCATTCGAAGTTACTTGACCTATGCCAACAATTCACTACTTCTGAAGATATTCGTAGGAGGCTTGTTACAGCCCAGGGTCGTCAGAAATCTTATGCCGACTGTAGGAGGAGACCTTTGGTGTTCGAGGTGGGTGATCATGTCTTTCTGAAGATATCACCTAGGCGGGGATTGATGAGGTTTGGGAAGAGTGGGAAGTTGTCCCCTCGGTTTATTGGTCCTTTTGAGATCCTTGAGAGGATTGGCGAGGTTGCCTATCGTTTAGCTTTACCGCCACAGTTGTCCGAGGTACATGACGTGTTTCATGTTAGTAGGCTTCGGAAGTATAAGCCGGCTCCATCCCATGTGCTGGATTGGACCGATTTGGAAGTTGACAAGGATATCTCATATGAGGAGAGACCGGTTCGAGTCTTGGATAGGCGGGATCAAGTCTTGCGAGACAAGACCATTCCTTTGGTAAAGGTTTTATGGAAACATCACGGAGTGGAAGAAGCCACTTAGGAACGTGAGGTGGATGTCCGTGAGAAATATCCGGATTTGTTTGTAGATGCTTAACTTTATATCGGGATTTTGTAATACTATTGAACTTTAAGAGCATTATATATGTCTTAAGTTGTAAAACATTGTATATGTTTTGGTTTATGGAGATATTTTGAAACTTGCCTCGAAATGGAAGTTTATTGTAACATTGTATATGTTGAATGTATTGTAAAAATGGAATATATCATGAATATGGAATATGATATAGAAATGTGGAATAAATGTTGAAATTATTGAATTTCAAGGAAAAACATGCTAATAATGCATATTGAGTATATATTGTGAAATGTCTCTTGAATAGAGATGGAATGACTGGTAATGGGTCGAGTTGTTGGGTAATGAATTGTAATATTGTTGAGAATTGGAAAAAAAAAAAAAAAAACTTGTACTTAATTTCGGGGACGAAATTTCCTAAGGTGGGGAGGTTGTAGCAATCCCGGTTTCAATCATTCTTTTATGTTTTGCCACTTCGACTGGGCCGGTCGGAGGTCGAGGGGGCAGCATCCCTTCGCGGGGGTCCAGGGGGCAGCGCCCTAGCGGGGGTTGAGGGGCAGCACCCCTCAAAACAAAAATTCAAAATGCATTCGAAGTTACTTGACCTGTGCCAACAATTCACTACTTTATAAGCATTTTGACACAAAATGTTTCCTCTCTCAGCAATGTGGGACTCAAAGAGTGGACGAAAATGTTGTGCCAAACGACGTCGTTTGGTGCGTTTGTTGGAAGTCCCACATCGATTACAAAATACATTTTAAGGTGGACAAACTTCTATATAAGTGCAAATGCAGAGGGTTAGCTTATGGGCTTCTGTGGTTCTTTCTTGGTTTAATGAGCCATTACGAGCCGAGCTCAAGTTATAAATTTTAGTTGTGCCGAACTGGATTTTGGCCATAGTTCCATTGGGATTTTGGCCATAGTTCCTTCGCCAAAGTTGTGTAATTTCTCGAGGGCTTTGTTGTGTGAGGTGGAGATCGAGTTTCATCGTCGTTGATTTTGGGGTTTCAACTCTTTTCATCTACTCCATTTGAGCTCCGAATTTGAGGTAGGGATTCCTACTCATTCTTATGTGTTTTAACATAAATGTTGAGTTATTTGTATAGATGGTTTGATTTGGGAACTTAAGGTTAGAGATATATAATGTTGAAAACAGGGGTTTTGTTCAATTGACTCATACCTGTGTGTCTGGGGTTTAAAATGGAGATTATTGATGTTTTTGATAATATTTGAGCCTTTGGGTCAATATTGAAAAAAAAGAAAAAAATGCCATATTTGGGTATATTTGGGTCATTACTGTAATTAATGACAATTAATACGGAAATATGAAATTGAGTTGGAAATAATAAAATCGATTCAATATAAGGTAGAATGGTGGAGTTGGATTCATTAATCACTCACTTTGAAATGTTGAGATTATATATAACTGTTGTAGCATTTATTTTCTGTTTAGAAATAACTGCTTTGGGCTATCGGTGAAGGATAGTCTTGATTGTTGTAGACAATGCATGATGCTTAGGCAAACTAAAACTAATCAATTGAAATGCCATCGAATATGACGGTTGTGATTATACATCGAATTTGTGTAATAAATGAACATGTATATGATGATGTTTATATACATTGTGTTGTGTGGGAGGAGATAGGGGATGTACTCCATGGTTTAAGGGAAAATAGGGGATGGACTCTTAAACCGGATGCTGTTTGGGAGAAGATAGGGGATGTGCTCCATTGATACAGCAAATAAGTGTATCTATTGAAGTATTGATATAGCAAATCTATATATCATATATAAAGTATGGAAGTGTCTTGTTTGAGATTGATACAGTAAATATGTGTATCTATTGTGAAGTACGAAATGTTTAATTTGAGTCTTTATCTCAATTGAAATGGAAATACTGTTCATATGAGATGTAATCTCACTTAAAAGGTATAGCCAGGTTCTGAGCCAGGATTATGAATTAAGAAATGGAAATTATTATGAACATGGATACATTTGTCATGTGATTGCAATGGATTATGAATTAAGAAATGGAAATTATTATGAAACATGGATACATTTGTCATGTAATTGAAATGGATTATGAATAGATATATGTGAGTCAAACATTTATCGAATGCTCATGTTTTAATTATTGCTCATATTATGTTTAGCATATCTCTACTGGGCTGTTAGCTCACCCTATACAGGAATATCATTTTCTGGTGCAGGTGAGATGTTACCTCCAAGGCAATAGCATGGATGGACTCTCGGGAAGCAAGAGTTTCCTAGTTATGCTTTATGTATGCATGAGTGTTATTTGTAAAGCCAAGGGCTTAATGTGTAATGAGCGAGACTCTATTTGTGTAACTAAGCAATGTCTTGGAAAGATGAAAGCTTATATGGTATTTAATTGCTTGTTAAACAGTGAACTCTGATATATGAATTTATGTTGTTTTTTATATTTATTCCTCATATGAGTTATCTTTATTGCAATATTTCAAGGCTTGACATTACTTCTAAGTAATATTTAACAATATCTTGTGCAATCATCGATAAATGTTATGAAATACATTTTGCCTCCTCTAGTTTGAACAAATTTAAGATCACACATATCAGTATGAATTAATTCTAGAGGTTCGGTTTTTTTTTTTTTTTTTTTTTTCAATCGATTTAAATGGAGCCTTAGTTAGTTTTACTTCTACATATATCTCACATTTGTGATTAGGATCAATTTCAAACTTTGGTATATAACCCAAACCAATTAGTCTACGCAAAGTATCACTTTGTTTGGTTTAAAGTTTTCAAAAATAATTGTCTGAGTTTACAATTCGTATTTTTTTTTTTATATTTTTTTGTATTTGGTAACGTTTTAAATATATATACATATATATAAATATTATAGTTTATAAGTGTATCTAAATTAGATGTATCTACAAAATAAATAAATAAAAATTGTGTAAAATATTTTTTTAAAAAAATACTAAAAAACACATAATTGGGCCATAAAGAGAGAAAAAAATAGGCCACACAAAATTAGGCTAACGACTAATACATATACATATATTTTATTTTTTATTTTTTTTAATTGGACTAACAACTAAAACTTATAAATATTTTTTAATTGGGCCTTTTATCAATTGGGCCAAATAGATTTTTGAGGCCCCTTTTAAAATGGCCTAAATTAATTAAATAGAATTGGGCAATTTTAAGTTTTTAATATAGTGTAAGACTAAATTTGGGGCCCTTTTTTTGGGCATAATTTTTGGGGCCCTAGGCACAGGCCTCACCAGCTTTAGCCCAGGGTCGACCCTGCCTAATCTAAATGTCATAAATTTGACTCAAGAATATAAGCAAAAGATGTGTTAACAGATTTTGGTACAATAGTCATTACATTTAACTTGAAGAGATCATCGCTCATGTATCTCTTACCCACATACATACCACTTTTTGTTAATACAAACTTATCAGATTCAAAGACAAGCCTAAAACCATTTTTACTTAACAAAGAACCAGAAACTAAATTCTTCTGGATGTCTAGTACATACAGCCCGTTGTTGAGGATAAGTTTCTTCCCCGATGTCATCTTCAAGATAACTTTCCATTGTCCAGCCACAGCAGAAGTAGACGAATTTACCATGAATAGTTGTTCACTATTTGCAGCTTCATTATAAGTAGTGAACATCTTTTTGCCTGCACAAATGTGTCGAGTTGCCCCAATGTCGACCCACCACTCCTTGGGATTTCCAACCAAATTTGCCTCAAACACCACAGCAGAGAGATTGATGTCATTGACCCCCATCAAAGATGTATTCTAGTTTTGTCACATTGGCTTAATTGGTAGTCTTCTTGCTTGTACTTTCACAATCCTTCTTAGGGCGGCAGCAATTAGAGGCACGATG
Source organism: Camellia lanceoleosa (assembly GCA_025200525.1). Classification (NCBI taxonomy): domain Eukaryota; kingdom Viridiplantae; phylum Streptophyta; class Magnoliopsida; order Ericales; family Theaceae; genus Camellia; species Camellia lanceoleosa. The sequence continues at coordinate 88,949,513 of CM045764.1, forward strand.
TCTAGTCTTGCCACAGTTATAGCATTTTTCTTTGAACTTTTTATTGCCATTATTGTCTCCTTGTTTAAGACCATCTCTAACAAACTTCCTCTTCTTGTTATGTGGTTTAAACACTTGTTTCACTACATTAGCCTTGGGCCCAATGGGGTTTTTACCATTCCTCTTTTTAGTATTTCAGTTATCCTCTTCAATTCTCAATCTTACAAAATGTTCACAACGGTCATCTCTTTGTGTTTATATTTTAAGTAATTTTTGAAATCTTTCCAAGCCGGTGGTAATTTTTCCACTATAGCAGCGACTTGGAAAGACTCAGTAAGAGACATACCCCTTAGCATGAATATCATACAAAATTAATTGAAGACTTTGAACTTGAAAAATAACCGTTTTTGAGTCTATCATAACAAAATCCAAAAATTTATCGATAACAAATTTCTTTGTACTGGCATCCCCTATCTTGTATTTTTTCCCCAAAGAATCCCACAATTCTTTTGCTTTTTTCAGAGGGCTGTAAACATTATATAGCATGTTGTCTAGCCATTGAGGATGTAATTTCTGCAAAAAAAATCAGAATGCTTCCACGCATCCACCTCAGCAACAACTTGCTGATCACTTTTATCCTCTTTAAGTACTGGAGCATCTTTATGGAGAAATCAGGCAAGATTGAGAGTTGTCAGATAGAACAGCATTTTCTGCTACCATCTCTTAAACTCTGTACCATTAAATTTTTTCGATTTCTCTCCATGGTTCACACTACAAGAAATGTCACTTTTGGCTACCAAAATATTGGTCACCAAAAGTCCAATATTTAGTCGCCGAAACCATTTAGCGACTAAAATATATTGTCGCCAAACTCGTCGCCTATACCTTGTCGGCGATAGTATTGGCGACTAAACTATTTTTGGTCGCTGAAAGTGAACGTTTTGGCTACTAAATTTTTGTTAGTCGGCAAAGGTTATGTTTTGGCAACTAAAATATTAGTAGCCAAAAGTAAACATTTGGCTGTGAAACTTTGAGTAGTCGGGAAAGGAGATATTTTGGCGACTAAATATTTAGTCGCCAAAAGTGTTCAAATAAAATTAATTAAATTTTCAGAGACTAAAACTTTTTGTCGTAGATAAGTTTTAGTCACAACATTACTACATTTAGGGACTAAAGAATTTAGTCACCAAAAAAATTATTTTTCATTTTATTAAACTTTTGGCTACTAACCATTTGGTAGCCGAAAGTCTTCATTATATTTTTAGCTACTAAATTTTTAGTCACCAAAAATCTTTGGGTTCTTTATGGCTGCCAAATATTTAGTCACTAAAAATATTGATTTCCTTTTTGGCTACTAATTGGTTAGTCACTAACAAATTCACTTCTTTTTTTTTTCGCTACTAAACATTTAATGGAAAAAACTTTATTTTGTGTTTTTTTTTATTATAATTAATTTCTTCACAACCTATATTTATTTCGTGCAACCTGCACCCTCTATTTAAACAAAATAATACATATATCTATTTCTATTTTGTTTCAACAATACAAAAATTTGATCTTTTAACATCAAATTCTATACAAATATGAATTATCCAACCCAAAATAATAATTCCATACAAACACAAAATCATACAAAAAAGATGTCATTTGTACAAAAAATTCTACATCAAATGTCATTTACAGACTATTTTGAAGGTGTAAACATGATGGGAAAATCAAATTTATTTACTAAAACACTTGCTTAATTTAACAATGAAGCCATTGATCTAACCGTTTCTCATCCTTTATGCTTGCTTCATATAGTTTGGTACCTTTCTTTCTGAAGACACCAACTGCAAAATAATGCAAATGTAGTAATGCAATTAGAAAATCGAGAAATGGAATGGAAAGATGCAAGAACATTTTCCAATACACCCATTGCCCAAGTCTTATAAAACATTGTAATAATCGCACCTTCAAATATAGTAGGAGGCTAAAAATCATTAAGTGATCTATAAGTAAATCCACAACTATCAATCATTAATCTAAGATGCAACAAAATTTGGTATTTTCTCAAGCATATCTTAGCAGTCAAAATCATTAACGCATAACTAAAAAATATATATCATTTGACCAAATTACTACAAATATTCAATTAACATAATTTTTTTTAATAGTAGTCAATGAGCCTTGCATAATAAATAATTTAAATTATTAAAATTGTCTGAAATGGACTCAGTCAAGCTCACACAGCAGCTTGTTGAATTAGATGTGCTCAAGTTTAGACCAAGTAGTAGAAATGGGTCTTCAATATGCAGAATGCCCAAAATTGACTTCTTTTGATATGATTAAACTAACCAACACATTCAAATAAGTACAAGAATCTGAGTGAGTTAGAGCATAAAATTGTCTTCAATCCACCTAGTTCCAACTAAATATGAATAACATATATGGGGATTCATCAACAAATGAGAATTTAACCACAACATATCTCATCAATAAATGCATACAAACAAACACAATGGTGAGATTATATCCTAATTTTTGATGACCATGTTCCATGGGGCTTGGCTAATTATGCAGTGGTTTGATTTGCTATTAATGTCTATCTCTCTAATGATCTTCATTAATGTCTATCTCTCAATAAAATCACAATACTCTGTAACAGAGTTACAATGGTGTACATATATTGGTGACCATGTTCAATTGTGAAAGCGGATTGAAACAGATTCAAACACTCCATGTTCCAATTGTTTCTGATAAATTTGTCACTTGAGCATAGAATCAAACACTTGGTGGGCAAAAAATTTAACAATCCACATATCAAACAAACAATCACCTAAACCAATGATCCAAATTCAGAGTTTATGATCTAAATTTTCTAAATAATAATAGACCATAGATAATGAACCCAACAAAATACTAAAACCCAGATGAATTAAGCAAATGGCATTACTAATCCGTAAAAAAAATAAATGAAAACCTGGAAGAGTGGGCATGGTGCAAGAAGCGACGGGCTTGGCCGACTTCTTGACCTCGACAAGGCACGTACGGCAGTTTCCGGCAATGGAGAGGCGGCTGTGGTAGCAGAATCTAGGAATTATCCAAAAAAACTACAAATCAAACTCCTACTATTAATATACCCATTTTAGAAACCCATTCAAAAACATATAGAAGATAAGGGAGATAGATAGCGTCTAAAAATTGGAGAGAGAGAGAGGGAGAGAGAAACCAACTTACCTGGTGAGAATGTAATAGTCGGCGGTAGCTACTTCGGATTTCAGGCGGTGGCGACTTTGGATTTACACAAAATCGTTCGTGAGGAAGGAGGAATGAGAAGGAGTTGTGTGTGAGAGTGAGATGAGAAACGGAGAAGGGTTAGGGCAAAATTTTGGGGGGGAATCCCCAATTTGAGAGGGAATTTCAAATTAAGATAAAACTTTGTGAAAATATTTGCTGCTAATTTTTTTAGAGATGTGAAAAATAGATCAGGCTTGTTAAATTAATATTTTTTAATTTTATTTATTGTTTATACTTTTTACTTTATTGGAGTTTTATGACTCAGTTTGTGAAAAAAAAAATTACAAAATTTAGAAATATTTAGAAAGTATAAATTTAAAAATAAGTCTTACAAATCAAATTTATTTACTCATAAGTCATGAGTAAATTTTTTTTACACACTTAGCCCTCGTTTTGATAATGAAAATTTTTTAAAACTTTTTAAATATATGTTTTGTGTCTGTGAAATGATTATTTCATTAGTGCTTGTAACGCCCTTAAAAAATAATACATAAAACCCATCACTAAAGACATGAATTGATACAAGAGAAACCAATTATTTCTATTCATCAGAGTAGTTCTTACAAAATTATTACATGTTAACAACAAAAGCAAATGCCCTAAGGGCTTACAGCTTTCCAAGTTAACACTTGGTTACACACAAAAGGAGTACTAACTCTATACAAAAGAAGCCCTTGGCTTAATGTACATGTAATACAAACAAAAGAAACAAAAGAGTCTTCAACTCTCATCCTCATCATCCAAGCTATGTCCTTGGAGGTGGCATACTACCAGTACCTGAAAATGATGTCTCGTATAGGATGAGCCAATGCCCAGTAGAAATACACTAAACCAGCTATGAACAGTGACTAAAAGATTAGCAGTTGATAGATGGCCAACACTACTACATCCACAAATATTACCTTACAATTCCATGACATACAAATCCATGTTACAATTCATTTTCCATTTCTTTCAATTCTCAATTTATAACCATGGCTCAGAACCTGGCCAACAACTTATATGAGGCAGTAACTCATATTAAACATTTTCCTATTTCATAATAGACAAGCATACTAGCTATATCAACACTTCCATCGATATGCATAAAAGCAATACCACACTTTCCAAGACAAGCATATGAGCTGTGTCAGCACATCACTAGATAAGCATATGAGCTATATCTACAGAGTCCATCCCCTATCTCCTCCCAAACAACATCCGGTTTAGAGGTCCATCCCCTATCATCCCCTAAACCGTGGAGTACATCCCCTATCTTCTCCAACACAACACAATGCATATAAACAATAATTATACACATCACCAATCAATACATAAAGTTAATGTATTCTTTCAACTGTCATACTCAATGACACATTCCATTGATTAGTTTCCGTTTGCCTAATCATCATGCATTGTCTACAACAATCAAGACTATCCTCCACCGATAGCCCAAAGCAATTATTTCTAAATAGAACATAAATATACAAATGGATAATATATCAACATTTCAATTCGGTGAGTGATAAACAATCCAACTACACCCTTAAATCCCATGTACTCCCAATCTCAACATTTCCCATTCAATTCCTCATTTCTCCCAATTAATTATACCAATTAATTAATCAATGTAATTAGCGCATTTCCATAACTAACATTACAACCCTTAAGGTTCCATTTTCATCAATGTCTTAACATAAATTCATCTCCCTATGCCAAACATGCCTCTAGGTTTATTATAAATAAAAACCCCAACTTTTGTAGAATTACACAAAGGCCCAAACTTTCTCAAAATTACACAACAACACCCAACATATCAAAATGCTAAAATTGAAAGACAAAATCCATAAGGAGGAGTAGGATATCCCTACCTCAAAAGATGGAACCCAACGAAGAAGGTGAAGAAAACGGAAATGCTCCAAATTGCAAATTTCTCGGATCAAAAGATAGCCCTCGACGATCAACAACTTTTTTTGTAAGGGCCAAAGATGAGCAAATCACTCATACTAGATCAATACCTAGAGAGAAGGTAGAGTTCTAGAGTGAGAAGCTCAACAATGGTGTTTTTGGAAAAGTAGGAGAGAGAAGAGAATGTGAAAAAGTGATTTAAAATGTCAAAACACAGAGCTTTAACCCAGTCGCCCCGCTCGAGCGGCCGAACCCCCGCTGGAGCAGCACTCACAGACTCCCGCTCGAGCGGCCAATCCTCCGCTCGAGCATCGGATGCACACTCCCAGCACTTTTGCAGACAGATTCCCTGCTCGAGCGCTCAACTCCCCGCTCGAGCGGCACACACAAACTCCCGCTCAAGCGGCCAATTCCCCGCTCGAGTGTCCAACATTACACAGGAAATACTGGATGGGTGTATTCTCCGCTCCAGCGCCCAAATCCCCACTCGAGCGGACAAGCCAAAATCTGGGCAACTAGACTTGGTTCCTAAGCTCAACCAACCTGTTCCAAACCTGCCTAACACATCCTATAACTCAAATACGAAGTAGGAAAAGATGTAAACAAGATAATAATCAACTACTAACATCCACGGACACATGTCCGGATCACTGTACAACAAGGGGTAAACCCGGGATCGCTATAACCTCCCCCCCCTTAAAGAATTTTGTCCCCGAAATTAAGAACAAGTTTTCGAAAACAGATTTTTCTCCATTTCAAACAATGTTACAATTCAACATTAAACAACTTGACCCATTACCGGCCATTTCATCTCTTATCAAGAGGCATCTCACAATATGTAAAAACAACATATATCACAAGTGCATCATCAACATGCATTTCTCTTCCATTTCCAATATACATGGTTCACAATTTCATATCATAATCAATACTCATGATACATCTCCAGTTCTATAATATAGCCAACATATGCAATATTATAATCAACTTCCATTCCAAGGCAAGTTTCCACACTATATCCATAAACCAAAACATTCACAATGTTTCACAAATTAATACACATACATAATGTTCTTAAAGTTCATTAAAATTACAAAATCTCATTACATGACTACACATCAACAAACAAGTTCAGATATTTCTCGCGGACCTCCAACTCACGTTCCCAAGTAGCTTCCTCCGCTCCGTGGTGTTTCCACAAAACCTTTACTAAAGGGATGGTCTTGCCACGCAGGACTTGATCCCGTCTATCCAAGACCCGAACCAGTCTCTCCTCATACGAGGCATCCCCATCTACCTCTAAGTCGGTCCAATCTGACACATGGGACGAATCCGGCTCATACTTCCGAAGCATACTCACATGAAACACGTCATGCACTCCGGACAACTGCAACGGTAAAGCCAAGCGATAAGCGACTTCCCCAATCCTCTCAAGGATCTCAAAGGGACCGATAAACCAAGGGGACAACTTCCCACTCTTCCCAAACCTCATCAAACCTCGCCTAGGTGATATTTTCAAGAAAACATGATCACCTACCTCAAACACCAAAGGTCTCTTCCTACGGTCAGCATAGGATTTCTAACGACTCTGGGCTGTAACAAGCCTCCTACGGATAAGCTCAACTTTCTCCGTTGTCTCTCTCACCAACTCCAGACCCAACAGAGATGCGTCACCCACCTCGGCCCAACAAACTGGGGATCTACAAGGTCGGCCATGCAAGGCCTCAAACGGTGCCATACCGATACTAGACTGAAAGCTGTTGTTGTAGGCGAACTCCACCAGTGGTAAGTGCCTCTCCCACGTCCCACTAAAGTCAAGGACACAACCCCGAAGCATATCCTCAAGGATCTGAATAGTACGCTCGGACTGCCTGTCAGTCTGAGGGTGATAAGTCGTACTAAAGGTCAACTGTGCCCAAGGCACTCTGCAAACTCTGCCACAGCTTAGCAGTAAAACGAGGATCTCTATCTGAGACGATCGTCACTGGGACCCCGTGTAACCTCACTATGTCCCGAATATACAAGTCGGCAAGATGATTTACCGAATCCCTCACGCGCATAGGAATGAAGTGCGCCGCCTTAGTCAACCGGTCTACAACCACCCAAATTGCATCACTACCCCGCTGAGTCTTCGGAAGACCTACAACGAAGTCCATAGTGACATGCTTCCACTTCCACTCGGCAATGGGCAAGGGTTGCAACAAACCCGCTGGCCTCTGATGCTCGGCCTTCACTTGCTGGCAAGTAAGGCACTTAGACACGAAAAGTGCTACATCTCTCTTCATACCCCGCTACCAAAACTGGCGACCCAAATCCCGATACATCTTAGTACCCCCCGAATGCACCGCAAGGCGCGAATGATGGGACTCTCGGAGTACCTCCTCTCGGCAAGACTCCGGCACAAACAAACGGTCTTGGTATCTCACACTCAAGTCGGGATACACCGTCAAACCCTTCTCAACTTTTCCACTGGAGATCTTCTCTCGGAGAGATTCTACCTCAAGGTCACCTCTCTGTGCCTCTAACACTCGAGTCACAAGTGTAGGTTGCGCAACAACAGAAAACATGGCCGCAGTCTCAACAGATTCGCTCAGATGCAAATCGAACTCACTAAGTGCCCCCAACATCCCCCACTCCCGGATGGCTATACAAGCTACATCACCTATGGATTTTCTGCTAAGGGCATCAGCCACAACATTAGCCTTCCCCGGATGATAATGCAACTCGAAGTCGTAATCCTCAATGAACTCCATCAACCTCATCTGCCTCAAGTTCAAGTCCTTCTGTGAAAACAGATATTTCAGACTCTTATGATCTGAGAACACTTCGAATCTCTCGCCATAAAGGTAGTGCCTCCAGATTTTCAAGGCAAAGATCACCGCTACTAACTCTAGGTCATGGGTAGGGTAATTCTTCTCATGAATCTTCAACTGACATGAGCCATAAGCTACCACTTTTCCTTCTTGCATCAACACACAACCCAGACCCTCCCGTGAGGCATCACAATAAACCGCATAACCCAACTCTCTCTCCGGAATAATCAAGATTGAAGCGGTGGTCAATCTAACTTTCAATTCCTGGAACGACTTTTCACAAGTCTCACTCCATACAAATTTGACTCCCTTCCGAGTCAGTCTAGTCAACGATGAAGCTAACCTGGAGAAATCCTTCACAAATCGACGGTAATACCCAGCTAACCCCAGAAAACTACGGATCTCAAACACACTCTTAGGATGTGCCCAATCTTGCACTGCATCAATCTTGGATGCATCAACAGACACCCCTTCCCCGGATACCACATGGCCTAAGAACTTGACTTCCTCTAGCCAAAACTCACACTTTCCAAACTTAGCATACAGCTTATGGGCTCTAAGCAACCCAAGCACCACTCTCAAGTGTTCCTCGTGCTCCTTCTCAGAAGGTGAATAGATAAGAATGTTGTCCACGAAAATGACCACAAAACAATCCAAGAATTCCCGGAAGATCCGGTTCATCAAATCCATAAAGACTGCCGGTGCGTTGGTAAGCCCAAATGGCATCACCAGAAATTCATAATGGCCATACCGCGTACGGAATGCCGTCTTCGGAATATCTTCCTCCCTGACCCTCAACTGGTGGTAACCCAATCTCAAGTCTATCTTAGAGAAACAACGGAACCCTTCAACTGGTCGAACAAATCATCTATACGGGGCATCGGGTACTTATTTTTGACCGTAGCCCGATTCAACTTCCGGTAGTCGATACACAATCTCAAGGCACCATCTTTCTTTTTAGCAAAGAGGGCCGGTGCTCCCCACGGCGAAACACTAGGGTGAACAAATCCCTTATCCAGCAACTCCTGGAGCTGAATCTTCAACTCACTCAACTCAACTGGGGCAAAATGATAAGGTGCCATAGAAATCGGCGCCGTGCCAGGCACCAAATCAATGGAGAATTCAATCTCACGGTGAGGTGGCAAACCAACAAGATCCTCGGGAAAGACATCTGAATACTCACAAACCACCCTCGGTAAAACAATCTGGGTCTCATCACACTCACCACTCAAAAAGCTAGCAAGTAGACCACTAAGCTCACTCCACCCTCGCGGATTATACCCCGGTGGTACAACACTACCAACCCAGTTCCCCAAGAAATAGAAACACTCCCCGCTCATGGTACAACAAGTGACCCTTTGGCGGTAGCAATCAATAACTGCCCGGTATGACGACAACCAGTCCATACCCAAAATAACATCACAGCCCTTCATGGGCATAACTACAAAAGGAAAGGAAAGCCTATAATCGTCAACCTCTATATCACAACCAGTACATCCGTGTTTCAAAATCAATTCACCCCCGAGAGGCGACACAACACATATAGGAGACGCTAATAGTGCTAACTCCAACTCCAACACAGATGCAAATGCAGCAGATACAAAAAAATGAGACACACCCGTATCAATCAACACACTAGCAACCGAGTTGCAAAACAGAAAGGTACCTCTCACTATTGATGGAGCCGGTACTAGGTCATGTGCGGTAACAGCATACACACGCCCTGTTGGCCCCTGATCCACCTGCTCACCTCTAGGAGCATACGACTGTTGCACCGACTAGGATGACGAAGCTCCCGGGTTGGCCCTCGAGGCCTGCACAGACTGAACCGGCTGATAACTCTGCGTCTGCCTAGAGCCAGACGCTCCCGAAGTGGCACTTAACTGTGGGCAAAACCTCTTCAGGTGCCCAGGCTGTCCACACTGATAGCAAGACAAAGGCTGGCCCCTGCCCTGACTATGGCCCTGAGGTCTAGCTGAAGAGAAAGCAGCTCGCTGACTCCCTCCTTTCTGCGGGCAAATCGAAGACTTGTGACCCAGCTGGCCACATGCAAAACAAGTCAAGCCTCCCTGACTATCTCTCCCGGAGCCTGCACTCGGTACCAGAAAAGTCGATCTAGCCAAACCACCTTGAGACTGTTGGGGGTTAAAACCCTTCTGTCTCCTGCCATCACCCTGGCCCTCTTGGCTCCTCTTGGAACCTTGTTGCTTCTCATCATCCTCCTCCTACATCATAATTTCCATATGAGCAACCACATCCACCAGATGTCTATACTCTCGGATGTAAGACCCACCAACTCTCAACTTGAGGCCCCGCCTCAACTTCCGCTCAAACTCATAGCAACGGCGTTCCTCGGACGCCACTAGCTCAGGTGCAAACCTGGACAAGCTAGTAAAAGTAGCCTCAAATTCGGCCACTGACAAACCCTGTTGCTTAAGCCGGCTAAACTGATCCCTCAGCTTCTCCCTAGCCGTTGCAGATAAAAACCTCCCCTGGAAAGCCTCTACAAAAGCCTCCCATGCTCCACCAACACGGGCCTTCTCGTACTTCCACCATTGACCCACATCTCCCTTTAGCTGGAAGGATGCCAAGGTCACCTTTAGAGTCCCATCCTCGATGCCAAGCATATCGAATGTCTTCTCCATCTGTTCCAACCACTTGTCAGCCTTAAGTGGCTCTTTTGGATCCCCAATAAATTCGTCCGGGTTAGACCATAAAAATTCCCTCTTCAAGAAAGAAGGTCCTGCCTCTGCAACCTGATGCTTAGCTCTGAGAATACCCAAAGCTCCCGCTATCTCTCGGGCCAAGGCACCCATAGCCTGCTGACCCACTAGCTCGGCTACGTTGGCCTGACCAACTCCCTCCTGCATTGCTCGAATATCATCCGGTAAAGGCACCTCCTGCCTCCTAGGCCTACCACGCCTACCGCCTCGTCCTGACATCCTATTAAAGATAACAAAGACGTTAGCACATTCATAAATGTGCTGAAACTAAACACCCGTGTCCTAATGCATGGACAACTGTAATTCACTCCACATAAGCACATAAACACATAAGCACTTATGAATTCCATTCTCGGATAATGACGGTCCCAGGGCGTTACTAGAGTTCCGGTTAGAAACAACAATGATCAAGTGCTTTTCCAACAAGACTCACAGAAACCCAAGGATCCAATCAATATCCTAGAAATCAAATCCCAAACCCAAATAATCACATAAACATGCTATCACATAAACACATTACATTACACTTAAGTCTCTAACAAGCGAGACAAACCCATTGTGATACTAATCACTTCCCACGTACCCAAAGTATTCGAACCCGGTACGCTCTGATACCAAGTTGTAATGCCCTCAAAAAATAATACATAAAACCCATCACTAAAGACATGAATTGATACAAGAGAAACCAATTATTTCTATTCATCAGAGTAGTTCTTACAAAAGTATTACATCTTAACAACAAAAGAAAATGCCCTAAGGGCTTACAGCTTTACAAGTTAACACTTGGTGACACACGAAAGGAGTACTAACTCTATACAAAAGAAGCCCTTGGCTTGATGTACATGTAATACAAACAAAAGAAACAAAAGAGTCTTCATCTCTCATCCTCATCATCCAAGCTATGTCCTTGGAGGTGGCATGCTACCAGTACCAGAAAATGATGTCCCATATAGGGTGAGCCAATGCCCAATAGAAATATACTAAACCAGCTATGAACAGTGACTAAAAGATTAGCAGTTGATAGATGGCCAACACTACTACATCCACAAATATTACCTTACAATTCCATGACATACAAATCCATGTTACAATTCATTTTCCATTTCTTTCAATTCTCAATTTATAACCATGGCTCAGAACCTGGCCAACAACTTATATGAGGCAGTAACTCATATTAAACATTTTCCCATTTCATAATAGACAAGCATACTAGCTATATCAACACTTCCATCGATATGCATAAAAGCAATACCACACTTTCCAAGACAAGCATATGAGCTGTGTCAGCACATCACTAGATAAGCATATGAGCTATATCTATGGAGTCCATCCCCTATCTCCTCCCAAACAACATCCGGTTTAGAGGTCCATCCCCTATCATCCCCTAAACCGTGGAGTACATCCCCTATCTTCTCCAACACAACACAATGCATATAAACAATAATTATACACATCACCAATCAATACATAAAGTTAATGTATTCTTTCAACTGTCATACTCAATGACACATTCCATTGATTAGTTTCCGTTTGCCTAATCATCATGCATTGTCTACAACAATCAAGACTATCCTCCACCGATAGCCCAAAGCAATTATTTCTAAATAGAACATAAATATACAAATGGATAATATATCAACATTTCAATTCGGTGAGTGATAAACAATCCAACTACACCCTTAAATCCCATGTACTCCCAATCTCAACATTTCCCATTCAATTCCTCATTTCTCCCAATTAATTATACCAATTAATTAATCAATGTAATTAGCGCATTTCCATAACTAACATTACAACCCTTAAGGTTCCATTTTCATCAATGTCTTAACATAAATTCATCTCCCTATGCCAAACATGCCTCTAGGTTTATTATAAATAAAAACCCCAACTTTTGTAGAATTACACAAAGGCCCAAACTTTCTCAAAATTACACAACAACACCCAACATATCAAAATGCTAAAATTGAAAGACAAAATCCATAAGGAGGAGTAGGATATCCCTACCTCAAAAGATGGAACCCAACGAAGAAGGTGAAGAAAACGGAAATGCTCCAAATTGCAAATTTCTCGGATCAAAAGATAGCCCTCGACGATCAACAACTTTTTTTGTAAGGGCCAAAGATGAGCAAATCACTCATACTAGATCAATACCTAGAGAGAAGGTAGAGTTCTAGAGTGAGAAGCTCAACAATGGTGTTTTTGGAAAAGTAGGAGAGAGAAGAGAATGTGAAAAAGTGATTTAAAATGTCAAAACACAGAGCTTTAACCCAGTCGCCCCGCTCGAGCGGCCGAACCCCCGCTGGAGCAGCACTCACAGACTCCCGCTCGAGTGGCCAATCCTCCGCTCGAGCGTCGGATGCACACTCCCAGCACTTTTCCAGACAGATTCCCCGCTCGAGCGGCACACACAAACTCCCGCTCGAGCGACCAATTCCCCGCTCGAGCGTCCAACACTACACAAGAAATACTGGATGTGTGTATTCTCCGCTTGAGCGCCCAAATCCCCACTCAAGCAGACAAGCCAAAATCTGGGCAACTAGACTTGGTTCCTAAGCTCAACCAACCTGTTCCAAACCTGCCTAACACATCCTATTACTCAAATACGAAGTAGGAAAAGATGTAAACAAGATAATAATCAATTACTAACATCCACGGACACACGTCCGGATCGCTGTACAACAAGGAGTAAACCCGGGATCGCTATAGTGCTGGTAATAATATTGAAAAATTTATTAAAATGATAAATAATTGGGATATTTTGTCTTTTATTTGTGAATTTTGATTTATTCTTAATTTATTAGTGTTATTGAAATATGATGATGTAAAAAGTATAAATAGTGTATTTTTACTTTTTAAAAATAATAAATTTATTATTAAAAATTAAATTCATCAGGCTGACCTGTAACTATGCCTTTAAATATATTAATTTTTCAAAATTACCTTTTGATAGTATATTTTTTTAGAAATATCAATTGTCATAATTGTACTTTTTTTTATTATTAATGGATTTAAAAAAAGGACAAAATAAGAAATTCATATTATTTTAATAATTAATTTTTTTTAAAAAAATTAATATTTTGAGATAATAAAAAATAAAATAAGATATTAATGTTTTTGGATGGTGGGTGTACAACCTCTTCATAAAAATAAAAATAAAAATAAAAATAAAAAAATAAAATAAAATAACTATTTTGTTTAGTCAAATTTTCAAGTGGAGACTAATGGTATTGTTGTTAATAAAATAAAATAACTATTTTGTTAATTTTTTATTTTCATTCGGCTACCAACAAATTTAGTAGCCAAAAGTAGGTCTATAGCAACTAAAAGGAATTTTGTCGCCGAAACTAAACATTTGGCGACCAAAATTTTGGTCGGGAAAGATTAAAAATTAATTTTTTTATTTTCATTCGGCCACCAAACAATTTAGTAGCCAAAAGTAGGTCTATAGCGACTAAAAGGAATTTTGTCGCCGAAACTTAACATTTGGCGACCAAAATTTTGGTCGGCAAAAATTAAAAATTAATTTTTTTTATTTTCATTCGGCTACCAAACAATTTAGTAGCCAAAAGTAGGTCTACAGCGACTAAAAGGAATTTTGTCGCCGAAACTTAACATTTGGCGACCAAAATTTTGGTCGGCAAAGATTAAAAATTAATTTTTTTATTTTCATTCGGCTACCAAACAATTTAGTAGCCACAAGTAGGTCTACAGTGACTAAAAGGAATTTTGTCGGCGAAACTTAACATTTGGCGACCAAAATTTTGGTCGGCAAAGATTAAAAATTAAATTTTTTATTTTCATTCAGCTAGCAAACAATTTAGTAGCTAAAGGTACCTCTACGGCTACTAAATTTTCTTTTAGTCGCCAATTGTGATATGTTTAGCTACTAAAAATTTTTTTAGTCGCCAATTTTAATATTTTTAGCTACTAAATTTTTTTTAGTCGCCAATAATCAACATTCCCCTACTAAAAAAAATTAGTAGCTAAAAAGTTGACTTTTGCCGACTAATATCATTTTTGGTAGCCAATTCCGTGACTTTTGGCGACTAAAATGTTTTTGGTAGCCAAAAATGGTCGGCAAAAATGTATTTTCTTGTAGTGCAAGCCAATCACAAATTCTCAAGACTTCTCATGTTTTTCAATCACCTAACACAAAATTATAGACTTCACCCCTCAACCGATTGCAATACATGTGAAGCACCATGTAACGTTGGCCCTAGACCAACCGATAACTTCTCGTTAAAAAGAGTGCTACACAAATAGTTAAAAAAATGGATATTTACATACAAGTCTTAATTTATGAACTTATACTCTGTTAAGTCCTAACTGAGATTTTTTAAACCTTCAAGTCCCTAAATTTTTAATAGTCGGAATTGCTCTTCAAATGATAATTGTTCATCATTTATGATTATTTATAAAGGAACATACTGATTTGACATTTATTTTGATTTTCAAAATTTTAAAATATCAACTTTCAAATTGAAAAAAAACTACAAAAAAAATGTGCAAAAATAAATAAATAAATAACACTATTTTTTTTTTTGAAAAAATTTAAAAATCAAATTATTTTTTTGTGCAAAACTAAAAATTTTGTCTCTATAAAGGAGCATGATGATAGAACATTGATGTGCAAATGAAAAAAAAAAACTTTAAAAATAAAAAAGCTGATAATGTTCTTAGTTTTAAAATTGGAAAAAACTGTGAATGTTCTCGGTTTTATTAAATAATTAAATCAAACCAATACGTAGAAGGGCAAAAATGTTTAATCTCATGCTCTATTTTTTTATCAGTGAAACAATTATCTGGAACATTATTATGCAAAATTGATAATGTTATTAGTTTAAAAGATTGAAAAAAAAATGAAAATATTCTCAATTTTATTAAATATGACTTATTGGTTCAAAAAAATCTTAAATAAGACCTGAACTACCATAATATATGTAAATATGACTTTTAGGTAATTAACTCAAAATACAAATAGAAAATTTGTGAAAAATATTCAGTGTGTTTGGTTTTAGTTTTCTAAAAATTGAGTTTTTTTTTTTTGTTTTTAGTGAATATTTTTAAAATTTTAAGCATTTTTTAAAATTGTTTTAGATACACCTTACTTATATGTTTCTAAAAAGTAAAATATTTGTGAAAAAATATTTTAAAAAATTAATAAATACACAAATACGAAAAATATATTGAATTTTTGCATTTTTAGTATTTAGTGAATTTTTTATAAAAAAAAAATTCACGAAAATTATACTTTTTAAGTGTATTTATATTAGATGTGTCTAAAAATTAAAAAATTGCTTAAAATATTAAAAAAAATTCAACAAAAACCAAAAAAAAAGAAAAAGAAAAACAATAAAGTATAATTTTTTAAAAAGTGTTTCCAAAAAACTGGAAACAATTATCATTTTAAATCAAAGAATTCACCAATATATTTTTCTACTACAATAATATTATCGTCACGTGATTTTAATGAAAGATTTTAAATAAATTTTGGGTAGAATAATTTTCATATTGAAAAATAAAATAAAATGGTTTGTCAGATAATCGTTTTTGACTAATCTCAATATTTTAATAGTGGGACAATGGAAATCAGGATTTAGGATTTGACCCTCTCATTGAATAGTTTTTTTTAGTGATTAGAAATTTTAATAAAATATGTTATTTTAAATCAAAGAGTTCACCAACATATTTTTATTACAATAATGTGTGAGTGATTTTCTGATCACACTACCCTCCTTAGTGATTCAGCTATAGAACACAGGCAGAATAGATGGCACCTCGCCGCCTCAAGACAGAAGAAAGAAAGGCTCATGTGGTTCTTCCACCCGGGGGCACTCCGACGATCAAGTCAGTATATTTCTGAAAGATAATCAAGTATTCAACTCACAAGCTTGAGTATCAAAAACATACCTTAGACCCATGGGGGTGCCTCTCTTTTATAATCAATACAGTCCTAGTCCCAATAGGAGCCTAGCTCCAATGGACTCAGGATTATTGCTAATCTGGAACTCCCAATGGGTTCAGGAAAAAACTCCCCAAGAGTTCTACCTTTATCCAAACTGAAGTCTTCTCCCAATCTAGGACTCTTGTCCTTTATCCGCTTATCTCGGTATTCCGATATCTTCGGAGATAACCTCGGCAACTCTGAGATTACCTTGGCATAACTTACCACGACACGTGGCACCTCGGCTGACACGTCGGCATCACCTTGCCACGTGTTGGTACTTCAGAAATATATCCCCACAACTGCCCCTAGGTTCTATTACTTCGACATTCTGAGGTGATGGAACCTATATTGTTCTTCTTTTTCATACGTCGGCTTAGGACTTCCCAGCCGAGGTTTTTTATTTTAGGCCGACATGCCTTCTTTTAAAAACAAGAATTCAAAGGAACTCTCTTATATGTATGAGCTGTCATGCATCTCCCCTCAACCGTTTTATTTATGTGTTTTCTATTGGCTCGTGCCTATGACGCGCTTGCAAGTCGTCTTTCGCCTATCTGCGCCGCCTGACGTCTGCGTTACTCCAGGCGCATTTAATGCCTTGTTTTGCCGCCGTTTCAAGTTTTTTAACAAAACTTTGTTTTTCCCTCTTTCTTTTCTTACCTTTGTATTCGATTTACTTGTTTTTCTCTCTCTAAAGCTCGTTCTTCTTCGAGTCTGCCATTGCCTCAAGCTTCAAACTCTGCAACTGTCTTCCTTCCGCCATTCCTGCGAAGCTTTCGCTACTGTTTCATCCGTCCTCTGTCCTCGGCGAATTTCATTCCGGCGTCACTTTTCCTGGTAAGCAACTGGCCTTTCTTCTCTAGTTTTCGATTGTTCCTGAAATCCCCTGCTTTTACTGTTCTGTTCTAGCATTCAATTTGTGAATTATTCTCCTAAATCATTCTTATTTCATGACTTTGTACATATCACTTGCACTGTTCTTGGCCTTCAACTCTTTGTACTTTTTAGGCTCTTGATAGCCCACCTTCATTCTTGATTCTGAGAATCTTGTTTTTGTTTTCTGTTTTCTGTGTTTTCCCAGATTCGAGCCTCCAATCTTTGCGTTTATAGTTTTAGGGTTGGGATTTGTTTATAGAACCTTCAATTCTTAGGAAAAACTGAAACAATCCTTTACCAGTATATACCTAGGTTCAAGCCGAGGTACCAGTAACCCTTTAAGAACACTCCGTTTTTGTAGCCAAGTACCTTTATACCAAAATCATGGGTATGTGGAGACATAGGGCAAACACCCCAACCAAACTTGATTTTTTTAGGCAAGAGTTCTCTATTCCTGATGACGTCCTCCTTAGGCTAGCTGGAGATGATGATTCCATCATGCCTACAGAAAATACAATGTCTTTCCCTGTTGTAGCTTTTGTTGAGTGTGGACTTCGGCTTCCACTCAATCCCCTCTTTCGTGAAGTTCTTCACTACTACACTTTGAACCCTATGCAACTTACCATCAACTCCTATAGAATACTTAATGGTATCATAGCCCTAGCTCGGTAGGAGAATGTTAGGATCACTCTTGCCGATATCCAATACTGTTATACCATGTGCGCCTTTAACCTGAAAGAAAAGGGTTATGTGTATTACCTCAAGCCGAGGTCTACCGAATTTAAAACCGTAGCTGACCTCCCAAACTCCAACAAGGGGGCCGGAGACGATTATCTTATTGCTTCTGGAAATTGGGAATTTGGCCCAGACGAAGAAGTCCATCTCTACCCTCTTCCCCAAACAATTAAAGAGGGCAAGGGTAAGAGCCCAGCATCAATCACTTAGTTGTTCTCTCCATATTTTCTAGATTTTGACTGTCTCTAATGTCATGTTTTTCCTTGCAGATGTTCGCAAGCCACCAAAGGACTTCCGTCAGTCCTATTTTCTTGGAAAAGACTTGAAGAAGCTCCTGGACCTTCCGATCCAGAAGCGCAAGGCTCCTCTGGTGTTGAACTTCATCTCCACCTACAAATCTACCTTGCCCGACGTTCCAAAAAGAAAGAAAAAGAGCTCATCGCCTCCTTCTGCTACCACCATACAAACCGCATCAACATCTCGGGCTGACCAAGGATCAACTTCTGACCCAGCCGATCAACCGTCCTCTTTAGCCCCATACTTAGTCCCAATACCAGAAAGAAAACGTCGGCGAAGGCTTGTCAAAATCGCTAAAATGGTTCGCCCAAAGCTCAAGGTTCAAGATCTCCGCCGACCGCCACCGATGTTGATGCCATTCCAGCCCAAACGATGCCCCCACCAAAACCAAAAAGAATAAAGAAGGCTCAACCCAAGACCAAAGCTACTGAGGCTGAGGCTGAGGATGTTGTGCCTATCTCACAATTGGCTGAGAACATGAAGACTGCCTCTACCTCGGCAAAAAGGTCTGCTGAAACTCAACCAGCAGAATCCCAGAAATCAAAGAAGCCGAGGTCTTCTTTTGGGACGTCTTCAAAGTCCAAAGTGCCCAACGTCCCTTGGACACCTACAATTACCTTGGAGAACAAGCCAGTCTTGGCTAGTGACAGCGCTAATGACATAAACATTAGCGTTGCACTAAGCACAGCCCTCCTTCTCCCAGGCGATCTTGAAAAGAACGCTGAGATGAGTGAATACGAAAATTATGCTTTTATGCTTCAGCGATGTGTGCAAGTAAGTATCTTCACTTGGTAATTTGCTTTATCCTTATTGCTCCATACTTGTAAAATTCTATAATAACTTTTTGCTTTGTGTTCTTTCAGGCTGTCCAGCATGCACATTCCTTCTCCATGCAGTCCTTTGAGACCAAGGAGAAGTTGAATGACTTGAAGAAGGAGTATTCTGCCCTCTAGAAGATCAATAAGGGCCTTCAAGCTAAAATGAAAAAGTTGGAAGATCAAGCCGAGGCTGCTACCAAAGCCCAAACCTTGGCCGAAGAAAAAGCTGATGCTGTTGAGGCTATAAAAAACGTTGCTGAGGCGCAAAAGAATGAGGCCGAGGAAAAAGCAGCCCAGGCCGAGAAGGAGCTTCAGCAAGCCTTAGCAACTAAAGAGGCTGAAATCAAAGAAATTGATGAAAAGGCTTATGCCCAGGGTGTAGCCGATGTCACTGAAGATTACAAACTTCAAGTCAGGCAGGTATGCAATAGGGGATTTTCCCTGGGTTGGATGTCCCTGGTAAAAAAGCTTGATCTTCCTGCTGACTCACCCTGGCGCTCGGCTGAAGCTATTCCTCTTCCCTTTCCTCCTCCTCCACCTCCAAGTCAGGCTGAGGAAGAAGCTGTGTCTGAATCTGAGGCCGAAGATTTGGATGAAGATAAAAATGATGAAGAGACTTTGGTGAGAAAGTCTAAGGATGCTGCTGAGGTCAAGTCTCCTCCTCAAGTTGAGCAGATCCTAGACTTAACCGAAGACGAAGAGACTAAGATGGTGCCTAAGGAAGCTAATCCAGTTCATTTATCATCTGACCTTCTTTTGGCTGAAAGAAGTCTTACTAAAACACTTGCCAAGATCGATGCCGAGATTGCGGCAGATAAAGAAGCCAAGGTTATGGAAAAAGATGTCGAGGTGGTTCTCCCAGAGTCCTCCGAGGTCCCAGCCCAACCATTTGCTGATGTTGGAGAATCTTGAATGTCCTTTTGTTCTCTTTTCTTTTTTTGTACTTTTGTTTTCTGAACAATGTAAGCTTCCTCTTTATGGCCGATGCGCCTTTCTTGTGAACATTCAACTTTTGCTAGGCCACAGTGCCTTTATTTTATACAACTGCAACTGCTTTTCTCTGAATACTTTAGTCTTTAATTTCTCCTTATTGCTTCTGTGTGGCTTTATACTTAGAATATTTTGCATGATTTACATAATTCCTTCTTTGCACAATCTTCTCGGGGTTACATACCTCGGGTATAATAACTGTAAATTTACTTCGGCAAGACATTGTCCTGCAATCTTTTCATAAATTTCAACAAGTATAAAACATATACTCTTCAATGTTAACTTTGCAAACTTTTCTAAAGTTTCAACGAGTATTTAAACAGTAATCTCAGTCTGTCCTATTTGTAAATTGCTACAAATTTCAACAAGGATTGACATATACAGTAAACTTTTCTCAAGTTAGAATAACTATCAAACAATGATCTACTTGTAAATTGCTGCAAATTTCAATAAGGGTTTAAACAATATACTTATCTTTTACCTCAACCTGTAATTTGTTGCAAATTTCAATTAGATGATCATATGTCGGCTTAACTTCAACTTGTAAATTGCTACAAATTTCAACAAGTGTTAAACATTTTCTTTGGTTTGTCCAACCAGTAGATTGCTATAACATTTGATTCACTTCGACTTGTAAATTGCTACAAATTTCAACAAGTGGAGAGAAACAGATATCTCGGCTTAACTTCAACTTGTAAATTGCTACAAATTTTAACAAGTGGTAAGCTTTGTATCGGTTTGACCAACTTGTAAATTGCTACAAATTTCAACAAGTGGTAAACTTTCTATCGGTCTAACCAACTTGTAAATTGCTACAAATTTCAATAAGTGGTAGACTTTGTATCGGTCTAACCAACTTGTAAATTGCTACAAATTTCAACAAGTGGTAAACTTTGTATCGGTTTGACCAACTTGTAAATTGCGACAAATTTCAACAAGTGGTAAACTTTGTATCGGTCTGACCAACTTGTAAATTGCTACAAATTTCAACAAGTGGTAGACTTTGTATCGGTCTGACCAACTTGTAAATTGCTACAAATTTCAACAAGTGGTAGACTTTGTCTTCTCTCTGCCCCCAATGTGAACCTAAGTTCCACTTGGGTTCTCATTTTTTATGTCTTCCATAAATAATGTTAAGTGTCTTAATCAATCATATGTGCTTGAAGAATTCTGAAAAGATTTTATTAATGACATCGGTCAAAAATAATGAACATCTCAATGATAGAAAAATTTCAAATTACAAGTGTTCCAGGGTCTTGGTAATGCTTTGCCATCATTGTCTTCAAGCTGATAAGCTCCATTGCCTAGAACCGAAGTAATTCTGTAAGGTCCTTCCCAGTTTGGGCCGAGCTTGCCCTCTCTGGGATATTTCTTGTTGCCGACGACTTTTCTCAAGACTAGGTCACCGACTTGAAAATCTCTTGGGTTGACCTTCTTGTTGTAAGCTCTGGCAAGCTGTTGCTGGTATACTACAAGCTGAATTGCGGCCTTCTCTCTTCGCTCTTCTAAAAGATCCAAATCTCGGGCTAAGAGTATGTCATTAGTCCCATTCTCAACTCCCCGGTTCGGATCCTCGATGCCGATTTCGAGGAATTATCGCTTCGCGCCATAGGCCATGGCAAAGGGGGATTCCCCTGTTGATCTTCTCGGCGTAGTCCTATATGCCCAAAGTACGTTGGGTAATTCTTCTACCCACTTTCCTTTTGCTGCCTGTAGCCTCTTCTTTATTCCATCCAAAATTACTTTGTTGGATGCTTCTGCTTGCCCATTACTTTGGGGGAAACTTGGTGTTGAAAAGTAGTTCTTGATTTTGAATTTCACGCAGAAGTTCTTGATGAGTTTGCTGTCAAACTGTGTTCCGTTGTCGGCAACAATGGCTCTAGGAATACCAAATCTGGTGATAATATTTTTCCATATGAAATTCTTGACGTCTACATCTCGGATTTTGGCAAGTGGTTCTGCCTCTATCCATGTTGTGAAGTAATCCGTTACTACCAGCAAGTATTTTCTCTGCCCAGTTGCTTGGGAAAGTTGTCCAACCAGATCCATGCCCCATTGGGCAAACGGCCAAGGGCTGGATACTGGGTTTAGGTCAGCAGCTGGCTGATGAATCAAAGGTGCGAACCTTTGGCATTGTTCGCACTTCTTCACGTATGCTTCTGCATCTTTTTGCATGTAGGGCCACCAATACCCCTGGATAATGGCCCTATGGGCTAATGATCTGCCCCCAGTGTGGCTTCCACAAATCCCTTCATGAATTTCATATAAAAAATCTTCAACTTGTAAAGGAGTACACACCTTAAAAGAGGTCCAGTGAAGGACCTTCTGTAGAGATGTCCGTCCGCAGTTAGGCTGAACCTTGCCGACTTCAATCTGACTTTGTGCGCCTCCTTGCGGTCTTCTGGCAGCTTTCCTTCTTTCAGGAATGCAACAAGTGCATCCATCCAGCTTGGCCCCATGTCCACACACATTGCCTCTTGCTTTGCGTTTTGTGGTTCTATGCTCGGGCCCGACATCTAGTCGATCATAATTGTTCTTGTCTTTCCAGTTTGTATTGAACTTGCCAGGTTGGCCAACGCGTCGGTGTGGCTGTTATCATCTCGGCTTACTTGAAGAAGTCGGCAGTTCTGAAATGACTCGGCCAGTCTGATAACCTCTTTTGCATATGCCGACATCCTCTCGTCCCTGGCTACAAATTCTCCTGTTGACTGGTTAACAATTAACTGTGAATCACAAAAAACTATTACCTCGTCTGCTTCTGCTGTTGCTGCTAACTTTAGTCCTGCAATTAATGCCTCGTATTCTGCTTCATTGTTTGAGGCCTTGAATCCCAAACAGATAGACTGTTCTATTATTTCTCCATCTGGGGATATCAACAGTACTCCTGCCCCCGCTCCCTGTCGGTTTGAACTTCCGTTGATAAACAATCTGAATGAGTCACCAATGTAGATGCTGCAAGGTCTGAGCTTTTCCTTCCTTTGCTCCTTTGTTTTTGGCTTGGGTTTTCCCTGCTTGCTAGGACCTCGTTCATCCTGGCTCAACGAAGCCCGATGTTCGAGGCCTTCAGGCGTGAATTCTGCCACGAAGTCGGCCAAAACCTGGCCCTTGATAGCTGTTCTAGGCTTGAATTCCAGGTCATACTGGCCCAAGGCCACTGCCCACCTTGCAATTCTTCCTGTTAAATCTCCTTGTTGCAATAAGGACTTCAATGGGTGCTTTGTTAGCACTATAATTTTGTGTGCCTGGAAGTAGTGGTTCAACTTCTTTGAGGCCATTACCAAGGCCAGCATTAACTTCTCCAGCGATAAGTACCTTGTTTCAGCGTTTGCCAATGTTTTACTTACATAATAGACATCCTTCTGTTCTCCATGTTCTTCTCGGATTAGAACTGCACTTACTGCGTGTTCTGACACGGCTAAGTACAGAAACAACTCCTCCCCAGGTTCAGGTGTTGAGAGGACTGGAGCCGTGGTTAGATACTTTTTTAGGTCGGTCAAAGCGACCTTACATTCTTCAGTCCATAGGAAGTCTGCAGTCTTTTTCACCAGGTTGAAGAAGGGTTTACACTTGTCTGAACTTCGGCTTATGAACCTGTTTAGGGCTGCGGCCCTTCCAATGAGTATTTGAACCTGTTTTGCCGATGTTAGACTTTGTAGATCTAGGATGGCCTTGATCTAATCGGGGCTGGCTTCTATTCCCCTTCTTGTTACCAGGTAACCTAGGAACTTACCAGATCCAACTCCAAAGGCGCATTTAGATGCGTTGAGTCGGAGCCGATATGTTTTAAGTATTTCGAATACCTTTTTCAGGTCGGCAAGATGACTCTTAGGCTCCTTGGTCTTCACGACCATCTCATCGATATAGACTTCAACTGTTTGGCCTATCAGGTGCTTGAACATTTTGGTTACCAGCCTTTGGTAGGTTGCTCCTGCGTTCTTCAGCCCAAAAGGCATCACCTCAGAATAAGACAGCCTTTTGGGGTGATGAACGCTGTCTTTTCTTCGTCTGGGGGGTACATGGCTATCTGGTGGTATCCCCTATAAGCATCCAAGAAGCTCATCCTTCCATGTCCTGATGTGGCATCCACCAACTGGTCAATTTTTGGCAGAGGGAAACTGTCTTTGGGGCAGGCTTTATTTAGGCTTGTAAAATCTACGCAAACCCTCCATTTACCGTTTTTCTTCTTTACCACCACAGTGTTGGATACCCACGTTGGATAATTGACTTCTCTGATGGCTTTGGCTTCCAGAAGTCTGTCTACCTCTTCCTCCACAGCTTCGACGTGCATCAACGTCGATCTTCTAGCTCGTTGTATTACAGGTTTTGCCGACCTGTCGACGTTCAGTCTGTGGCATGTGACCTCGGGGTCAATGCCAGGCATTTCATAAGGTGTCCAGGCGAACACCTCTATGTTTGTTCTTAAAAAAGCTTCTAGTTCTCTCTCTTCTTCTTCGACTAAGCTTGAGCCAAGAAGAAAGAAGCGCTCTTCGTCGCCCTCCTGGACGAGGATTTTCTTTAGTGATTCCTCACTCTTCTCGGCCGGCTCCTTGCCGACATCATCTAGGACCTCCATGTCCTCATCTTCAATCTCTGTCTTTTCTGGTTCTCGAACATTGCAGGTAGTCTTTATTGCTGCCATGGAGCAATTTTTTGCCTGCAGTTGATCTCCTCTGACTTCTTCAATCCCATGTTCTGTTGGGAAGTGCAATAGTTGGTGCAATGTTGAGGGGACTGCCCCCATTGCATGCAACCATGGCCTTCCCAATATGATGTTGTAAGGAGAAGGCGTATCAATCACGATGAATTTAGTCCTGATCTTCTTAGTACCTGCCTGTACTTCCAAGTTTGTAGCGCCCAGTGGCCACGTGGGCATTCCGTTGAAGCCGACCATCGGGCCATTCGATTGCTCCATGTCGTCTGGGTGAAGGCCCAGCTCCTTGTAACATCTAACGTACATGATGTCGCAAAAGCTGCCTTGATCTATTAGGATGCGTTTCACTTGGCACTCCCCAACCTGGAGGGATACTACCAAGGCATCATTGTGCGGGTGCTGGACCGTCTCTAGGTCGGCTTCGGTGAAGGTTATTATCGGTCCTTGGATCTCTTCAGGCCGATGTCTCTTTTCCCCGACTTGGTAGACATGTTGTAGATGCCATACCCTTTGGGTTTCTCCTCTGACTTCATTTTCGTTAACCTTCGAGTGGATCACATTAACTATCCGAGGTCCTTCTGCAAGAGGTTGCGAAGGTGGTGGGGCTACTGGAGCCTGAGGCAGTCTTGCCTGTTCTTCTCTTGTTCTGGTTTCATCGACAAGGTCTCTCAGGTGGCCTTGTCTTACTAGATCTTCTAAGTGTGCCTTTAGGGCTCTGCAACCCTGTGTTGTATGTCCGTTTTCATTGTGGTAAGCACAATGTCTGTCCATGTTTCTTCCCATGAATTCTCCTGGTTCCCTTCTTTGGTGTTCAAATAGGATCTCAATTTTTCCTAGGACTTTTTGAATTGGAATTCGGAACACGGTTGTCACTGCCTGTTTAGCCCTTAACTCCATCTCTGTTTTGCTGAATCCGTTGTTACTTCGGCCTTGCTTCGGTGAGTCGTTCCCTTTTTCCTGTTTGACTTCCTTATGGGCCGATGTATTCTCCTCGGCTCGTGCATACTTTTCGATTCTTGCCATGAGCTCCTCTATGCTCTTTGGCAATGTCTTTGCCAAAGATTTCCGTAGTGAACAGTCATCTTTCAGGCCGTTCTTGAAAGACACGACCGCTACCTCCTAGTTGCATTCAGGTATTCGATTGAACACCTCGTAGTATCTTTTTGCATAGGCCCTGAGGCCTTCATCCTTCCTGATTTTTAAAGCCATTAGCGCGTCCACCCTTAATGGCTGTAGTTTGTTTGCTACGAATCTGGCCACAAACATCTCGGCCAGACCTTCCCACGTCTTCACGCTTCCCTTTGGTAATTTATGGAACCAATCTGATGCAATCTCCCCAAAGGACGAGGGGAATACTTTGCAAAGTAGTGGCTCGTTTCCACTGTACAACGCCATTGAGTTCAAAAATAGTCCAACGTGGAAGTTAGGGTCTGACTTACCATCGTATATTTGAAACCTTGGCATGCTGAATCTTTTTGGTGCTTCAAATTTGTCCAATTTTACCGAGAACGGCATCCTTGGCTTGACGGGTGAGGTTGCCTCGGCTTCAGCGTTCTGTTCCTTCCTCTTGAGGTAGTTTCTCAAGTCTTCTTTACTCCTCCCCGGAGCTCGGCTGTCTTCGGACTTCAATCTCTTCGGCACACTACTCTCGGCCTCGTGATGGGCCTGTTTTGATCTTTCTCTGTGGGTTGTGTCAAAGCAGAGTACTTGCCCTTGAATATTCCGATGTTCTCTGCATTCCTGATCCTTTGTTTGATACGTCCTCTGGGACTTCTCTTGCCTTGGCTCCTCTCGCCCGACCTTCTTGGAGGGCGGGTGAGAGTGCCTTTTGCTCCTAGAGTGTTGTGGTGTTTCAGGAATTATTTTCCTTCCTCCCTTCTGAGTATTAACTGCTGGAATTGGCGTGTCCTGCAACGGGTATGGCGGCTACATGACATTGTTTTGCATCATGAAGTTGACAACCGACTGCAGGTCAGCCAACTTATCTGCTAATTCTTTTACTTCCTCATCCCTTCGTAGGCACCTATCCCTCCATACCTGGAGGTTGTCTTCACTGTAGTAACTGCCCCGGTCTGTTTTCTTCGAAGTGTCGCCCTCCTGGACGACGTCTTTTCCCCCGTGCCCCTGGCCATGGGCTTCTTCGTTGTGGTTGTCTCCTTCGACGTCAAGGTCGATAGGCCTGCCGCTCCCAGCAGGAGCGTCGTCCCCAACCTTTTCGTTTGTAAGCATCGCCATCTATTCGTCTTTCTTTCCCACAGACGGCGCCAAATTGTGTGAGTGATTTTCTGATCACACTGCCCTCCTTAGTGATTCAGCTGTAGAACATAGGTAGAATAGATAGCACCCTGTTGCCCTGCACAGAAAGAAAAGGCTCCGGCGGTGGTTCTTCCACCCGGGGGCACTCCGACGATCAAGTCAGTATATCTCTCAAAGATAATCAAGTATTCAACTCACAAGCTTGAGTATCAAAAACATACCTTAGACCCATGGGGGTGCCTCTCTTTTATAATCAATACAGTCCTAGTCCCAATAGGAGCTTAACTCCAATGGACTCAGGATTATTGCTAATCTGGAACTCCCAATGGGTTCAGGAAAAAACTCCCCAAGAGTTCTACCTTTATCCAAACTGAAGTCTTCTCCCAATCTAGGACTCCTGTCCTTTATCCGCTTATCTCGGTATTCCGATATCTTCGGAGATAACCTCGGCAACTTCGAGATTACCTCGGCATAACTTACCACGACATGTGGCACCTCGGCTGACACGTCGGCGTCACCTTGCCACATGTTGGTACTTCAGAAATATATCCCCACAAATAATATCCTTGTCATGTCATTTTAATAAAAGATTTTAAATAAATTTTAGGTTAGATTAATTTTCATATTGAAAAATAAAATAAAATGGTTTGTCGGATAGATTTTTTTTTTTTTTGTTGACTAATCTCAATATTTTAGTGGTGGGACAATGGAAAGCAACAATAGAAGAATCATTGATTCAAGATTTGATTCTCTTATTGGATAGTTTTTTTTAGTGGTGGTATGCTACATACAATAATTAGTGTACTAATTAGTGTACATCTATTATAACATGGTTACTGACCTCACTCATTATACAAATTACAAATATAAAAAATCTCTAAAATCATGTCATATTTTCTGTTAGTACATTAATTAATATACCAATTGGTACATATAATATTATTCTTCTTTTAGTGGATAGAAATTCTAATAAAATATGTTATTTTAGTTAGACCATAACTAATAGAAATTCCAAAAAAATATATTAATTAAGTTTTATCACAAAAAGTATAATATCAATCACAAAATTTTAAATATTTTATTATGCTAAATTTTTTTGTGATAGGTGCATTCACACCATAGGATTTAGTTTGATTATGAGACAAAAATTTGAAATTTCATCTAATCACCTTTATGGTATATATTGCTCATGGCAGACATTTACTGCTACTTAGGCTTCGTTTGGGAACCAATCCGTTTAGCTAAAAATTCAAAAAGTCAAAAAGTTATTAAAAAAGTCAAAAAATCAACAACTCATACCAAAAAGTCAAAGATCCTCTTTTCTCTCTACTTTTTGCACATCTTTTCGTAAAAAATCAAAAAGTCATTCCAAACATACTAATTTTTTTAGCACATATTTTAGCCAAATAGCCAAAAAGTTACTGAACAAGGCCTTAGTACCGTTTATTTGCCAAATTAAATTGGATTGAGAATTGACTATGAGATTCTTGGTCCCCTTGCTAGGAGTATTCCTAATCTCGTGAAACTCCTAATCCCAGAGTCATTTTTTCAAACAAACAATGCTAGAGGGCCACAATTTTTGTGGCCACAATGGCTCAAAACTGTCAAAACGACGTCGTTTTGACATGTTTTGCACCCAAAACGACGTCGTTTTGGCAGTTTTGAGCCATTGTGGCCACAAGAATTGTGGCCCTCAAACATTTTCCTTTTCAAACAAACAAGCTTCTTGTGGGCTCACAAGACTGGCAATCCAATCCCATGGGGGTTATGGAAAAAAAAAAAAAAAAAACAAATGGGGCCTTAGGATTAATTTAGGAATTGACATTTTTAGTAATTTTTTAATTTTTTTATGAGGTGAAAAAAATTAATTTGTCTGCGAATGCCTTTTTTTTGGGAAAATAATATGACAAAATTACAAAATAAAAAATATTAAAAATATTAAAAATTAAAATTATAAACATTTTCATTAATATATAATTAATCTTCACTCACATCACATCAGAGTAATAATCTACTTTTTATTTTTTTTAAACTAGAAAAATGTAAAAAGTTGATGCTGTAAATCCCAAAATAATAACAACAATTCACCCCGTAATATTCAATGGAAAAGTAGAAATTTACGTAATATTAACCTTTCATTAATTCTATTTCAGCGTTCAAAAGATGACATACATATATATATATTCATAAATCCTAAATCTATAGCATATGACATGTGTAAATGAATTGTAATAAAAGGAAGTACAAATAAGTCTATGTCTTAATGGCTACATCTTTCTAAGCGAATACTTGGGTATAACAAAAGTGAATTAAATCCAATACATTAAAAACCCAAGGCATGCACAAAAATAATTATAGAAGAAGAAAAAAAAAAAACTCTCGACTTCAAGTCCTCATGAGCTATGTCTTTGGTGGAGATATATCATTAGACCTAAAAGTCATTTTCCACGTACAATGAGTTAAAACCCAATAGTGATACTTGAACAAAATGTATAAAGTTTAACAAAGTCATAACGTGAATGCATATTCATGTCACTTGCTAAACATTATACTTTATCTTTCAAAACCATGTAAGATATCAGTTATATGTATATCAATTCATAAAACTATACTTTTTAAATAAGAAAATAAGGTAGTGGATACAAAACACTAAAAATCTCTAGGTACATGTCTGCCAGTAAGCTATACGAGCACTACTAAAACCAGTTTACCGGTACTAATCGGAAGGATCGGTACCTAACCGCACGGGTTTTTAGACTTTCACCAAAGACACACAAGCTAACCTAATAAACTACAACCACACCCCCTAACTAGATTCACCAAGGTATATATCTTTTTTTCTCAAAACAATACATTTTCAATGTTTAAGTATGAAGCAACGCTTAATGCAAGATGTATTAGTAATTAGTTTACAATAACATAATCCTCATGTAATTTCTATAACAATCAAAACTATTCTCCACTGATAGCCCAAAACAGATATCTCTACTCAACAGATAATTTTTGCAACAACAGATATAATCTCGTAAATTTCAAAAATGGAAGCGATAATATCTATATCTAACTCCACTCTCTTCATCAACAGATACATTCATCTTACCCTTTTAAACCCAACATCTTTTTCTTTCTTTCATAAATCAAACATCAATGATTTTCCAAATAAACATCCTTTACTTTCAAAATCACATTTAAGGAAAGAATTTTCAACATTTCAACACAATGCAACAATATTCACACTTCCACAACTTTTTTCAAGAATCTATTTGAAAAACCCCTCTTTTACATTTCAAACACAAACCTTAGATTTAAACTCAAAATTCCCAAATCACTAGACCTTTTAAAGAGCAAATAAGCAAGCCATAAACCATACAAAAGGTTGAAGAAATCCCTATCTAAAAGTAGAAGAAGAAGAGACCAATAGTAGAAGTTTGATAAAGCTGAAAACAAGATCTTCTCCAGTTAAAACGAAGCTTTTAACGAGCTCTACCCTTTTCTCCAAGGAACTATGGTGGGGAAATAAATGGATTTGGTGTATTTGAGGCGTTTAGGCAAAAACTAGAGAGATAGTGAAAAAATTAAGTTTAGAAGTGTTTTAGAAAGAGAGAGAGTGAAAGAAATGAAAAATTGATTGAAAATGGCTTCTTCTTGATCTGATATACACATAGACCGCTTGAGCGACCAAACCACCACTCGAGTGTCAGACATAATATGTGACACTGCTCATGCGACCAAAACACCGCTCGAGCGCAAAACGACCCCCTCCAAGAAGTTCAAACCTACAAAAGACCGTTCGAGCGAAAATCACCATACTTCCAAAAGTTTTACAGACCTACAAAAATACTAGGAGATCTTAAGGATAGCTCGAGCGACCAAAACACTGCTCGAACGAATAAGAAATGAAATAGACAACAACTCTTTTGAAAAACTAATTCCTAACCTATTTCAAACATAACCATCAACTCTAAACAACCAAGCTCAACTAACAATAAGATAAAAAGGGTATAAATAACAATTAAAGATCCGAAACTCCGAATCTAAGAACATGAAAAGGGTTGGATCTAAACCGGAACCGTTATAATCTCCCTCTTTAAGAAATTTTGTCCCCGAAATTTAAATCAAACCTCAATCACACATTATTTCAAATTGCAATATTAACTCATGCTCAAAACAATGGTAAGACATAGCCATTCAACCCATAAACACTACAATTTTAAATCTCTAAATATCATAACATTCATATATTGCAACGCAATGAAATTTAAATACGAAACTCCAACACTAACAAACAAGTCCAGATACTTCTCATAGACTTCCGCCTCGCGCTCCCAAGTTGCCACCTCAGTTCCATGGTGTCGCCATAACACCTTAACCAATGGAATAGTCTCAAGACTTGATCTCGAGTATCTAACACCCGAACCAGCCTTTTTTCGTATGAGACATCCTCCTCTACTTCTAATTTAACCCAATCTAGCACGTGTGAAGGATCAAGTTCATACTTCCGGAGCATACAGATATGAAACACGTCATAAACCCTAGAAAGTTAAGGCGATAAGGCCAAACGATAAGCTACCTCCCCAATTTACTCTAGAATTTCAAAAGATCTAATAAATCTAGGAGACAACTTCCCGCTCTTCCCAAATCTCATCAAACCCCGTCTTAGTGATACTTTAAGAGACACATGATTCCCTACCTCGAAAGACAAAAGCTTCCTCCTACAATCGGCATAGCTCTTCTGATGACTCTAAGCCAAAACCAACCTTTTACAAATAAGCATAACATTCTCCGTCGTTTCCCAGACTAATTCAGGACCTAACATAGGTGTGTCATCCAACTCGGCCCAACACACTGGAGATCTACACAGTCGGCCATACAAGGCCTCAAAATGTGTCATATCAATACTTGCTTGAAAACTATTATTATATGTAAACTCCACCAAAGGTAAATGCCTCTTCCACGACCCCTTGAAATTGAGAACACAAGCCCAAAGCATGTCCTCTAAAATTTGAATAGTACGCTCGAACTGTCTATTAGTCTAAGGATGATGCTAAATGTCAACCTAATGCCCAAGGCACTCTGTAGGCTCTGCCACAACTGAGTCGTGAAATACGGATTTCTATTCGAGACAATAGTCACTGGGATCCCATGAAGTCGAACTATGTCTCTGATATATAGGTCGACAAGATAATCTACCAAGTCACTCGTGTGCACATGTATAAAATGTGCTGATTTGGTTAACCAATCGACTATTATCCACATGGCATCATTACCTCGTTGAGTTCTCGAAAGACCCACAATAAAATCCATCATGACATGCTCCCAATCCACTCGGCTATAGGTAAGGGTTGTAACAAACCCGCTGGTCATTGATGGTCAACCTTCACTTGTTGACAAGTAAGGCACCTCGAAACAAACAGGGCTACATCTTTCTTCATCCCTTTTCACCAAAACTGGTGATTAAGGTTGTGATACATCTTTGTGCCTCTCAGGTGTACTACAAGACAAGAACGGTGAAACTCTTGAAGTACATCCTCTCTACAAGATTCTAGCACATAAAGACGGTCTATATACCTCACACTCAAGTTAGGATAAATATTAAAGCCCTTCTCTACCTTCCCACTAGATATCTTCCCTCGAATAAATTCCATTTCACAATCATTCTATTGTGCTTCTATAACTCAGCTAATTAGAGTAGGTTGCACAACTACAGTGAACAAAGCGGCCAACCCGACGGACTCGCCAAGATGCAAGTCAAACTCACATACTACGTCTAACGTCTCCCATTCCCGGATGGTGATACTAGCTACACTGCTTACAAACTTTCTACTCAAAGCATCAGCTACTATATTAGCCTTCCAGGGATGATAGTATAACTCGAAATCATAATCCTCCACAAACTCTATCTACCTCCTCTACCTCAAATTCAAGTCTTTTTGTGAAAATAGATATTTCAAACTATTATGATTAGAAAACATTTCAAATCTCTCCCAGTACAGGTAATGCCTCTAGATTTTTAAGGTAAAAATCATTAGTGCTAACTTTAAGTCGTGAGTAAGATAGTTTCTCAGGTATGTATTTGCTAGTAGGCTATACGAGCACTATCAAAGCCAGTTTACTGGCACTAATTAGAAGGATCGACATCTAACTACGCAAAGTTCTAGACTTTCACCAAAGACACACAAGCCAACATAATAAACCACAACCACACCCCTAACCAAATTCACTAAGGCATACACCTCTTTTTCTCAAAATAATACATTTTCAATGTTTAAGTATGAAACAATGCTTAATGCAAGATGTATGAGTAATTGGTTTTAATTAACCTAATCCTTATGCAATTTCTACAACAATCAAAGCTATCCTCCACTAATAGCCCAAAATAGGTATCTCTACTTAACCGATAATTTTTTCAACAACAGATATAATTTCGTAAATTTCAAAATGAAAGCAATAATATCTATATCCAACTCCACTCTCATCATCAACAAATATATTTGTCTTATCCTTTCAAACCCAACATCTTTTCATTTCTTTCATAAATCAAACATCGACAAATTTCCAAATAAACATCATTTACTTTCAAAATCACATTTAAGAAAAGAATTTCTAATATTTCAACACAACCCAACAATATTCACACTCCTACAGCCTTTCTTAAGAATCCATTTGAAAAACTCCCTTTTTACATTTCAAAATCAAACCCTAGATTTAAATTCAAAATCCCTAAATCACCAGACCTTTTTAAAGAGAAAATAACCAAGCTATGAACCATACACAAGGTTGAAGAAATCCCTACCTCAAAGTAGAAGAAGAAGAGAGCAAGAGTAGTCAATACCAATGGCATGACATCTCTCTCATGCCCAAAACAATCCTTGGTTTGACACTCCTCTCCATTAGTGGACTTAATGCTCATTCTTTGACTAAAAAGAATAATAAAGGGAAAGGTAACTAAAAGAGGCTACAAAACTTGGACTAAAATGGAAGAAGATAATAAAATGGTTTAGGGTTCAATCGGACGTTAATTGAACCCATTGAGTCTTGAGTCGTTTCATACTTGTTAGTGATGTAAACGATTAAAGAGTCTATGTCAACGACTTCCCTTAATCAATATCATGATAGGGAGGAGGTTCACAAATCTTTCATTATGCATTTATTAAAATTGTATCACTTGATTCATAGGCCATCATGCAATGAATTTGCATCAATTGATGGCTAGTGAATCGAGTCTACCCCTCTTTTGAGCTATTTGATGAAAATGAGAGGCAGGGTGGACAGACATCCCCTGAGAATGCTCTATTTGTGCTCTGTTTGTTTTCTATTGCAGCAAGAGAAACCCAACATTAGTGGCCGGCAGACCACCTTTACTAGGCGGCAGACCACCTTTAGTGGGCTGCCAGCCACACTGCCGACCACTTTTTTTTTTTTTTTTCCAGCCAGGCAGTTTCCATTTTCCTACAGAACAGAGCAGAAGCAGAGGTGAAAAAACAATGCAATTCTCTGATTGCAAAATAGAAGCATTTTAGCAGCCAAACGGAGGCATTTTCTTGTAGAAATCTGCGTTCATGCATGAGCCATCACTAGCATCTCGGCTTGGGACTCATTACATTTGTTTTTAGTAGTATGTCGTACTTAGAGTAATGAACTTGTAATTAATTACTTAGTTAATTAGTTCTATAATAGTTTAATTAGTTAATCTGTATTAATTAGTTAGCGTGTGTTGTAAATTATTTAAATAACTAGGATAGTTAGTTAAATTCAGTGTTGTATTTAATTAGCTAGCTTAGCCAAGACATTCATTCGGACCCTCTTGTGTGAGGGTAAGTTTGTAATAATGTTTATGTCTTCCAACCCCACGTCTTTCTCTCTTTTATTTACCTGCTTATGATGGATAGTGTAGCACATCATATTTTCTTTAGCATTTTCTCATGATTTGCATCCATTGTGTTGCATGCATTAGGCTCAGTTCATCATGCTAGCAAGCATTATCGTAAATACTTCTTTGAAAACGTGCTCAAACCGCATGCTATCAAATCGATTCACATGCCATGTTAGTACCCGAGCCTATTAATTGCATATTGCATGTGTTGCATTAGTCATTATAGTTAGAGCATGCATTTTTCTAACTAGTTTCTCTTTCGGCTCGCCTCGAGAATTGGGGTAAGCTTTTATTTGCTTTAGCATATCGCATATGTGTGATTATTGCCATATCAAGCATGAATACCATGAGGCTAAGTGCTTAAGTGATTACTTGTTTTGAATGCCTATGGATGAAGGTTAATTGCTTGAATTGGGATAATTTGAGTTATGTACATATGAGATCACTTTTTCAAGTGGTACATTTTCAAACAAACATGAAATCAAAGTGTTCCAATTTTTTCAAATTAGTCTATACTTGTGTGCAACACATAGTAAGGTTAGTCCAATAATCAGAACAAGAGCATATAATGTAAATAGGAATCATATCATGATTAGTAGAGGTCAATCTTTGATCAGGCGAGTGGGGTGCTCAATTCATGACCTTCCCCTCTCGTACCTAAGTTCCCGAGTCGAGACATTTTGGTGATGATGGATAAGTGGCCTTTGGCAAGAGTCTCAGGTTTCCTAAATTTCTTAAAAACATTTAGGTGGCGACTCTGTAATCTGGCAAAGCAGTCCATTTTTGGCATTTTTGATTCAAAATCAAATTTTCAAAAGATTTGTCGAACTTGGACTCTTTTGTGTTTATCTATTTCAGTTTGCACTTGTGAAATCAGATTCAGAACCACGAGAGTCTGAACTACAGGGCTAGCCGTATTCAAAAGGAGCATAAAAAGTAAGCTACAATTTTTAGCGACTTTGCTAGGGAAAGGTAGAGAACTTGACTTGGACTTCATGATGCGAATTTATCTACACTCATATGTTCTTTGCATTTTCATTTGTATTGGTGCGCTTAAGTTACTGTGTTTGCCATCTGTTATCCTGGATGGTTCCTTGGAGGCTTGCCCAAAAGCTTGCCAAAAGGCTGATTGGTCGTGGGCTCTATCATGTTGGGAACACAACCCCTGGATCTAGACTACCACTCTACCATTTGATCCTCCTTTCACTTCTCGATGTTAGGTGTGAGAGGTATGTTAGGTAGTCTTGCCGAGGCACCCTTTTTGACCATTCGGCCTAGTTACATATAGAAAAGCCATAGTGACTGTTCCAAACTAGGATAGGACGCTCACCCGAACGCAGGATTGTGTGAAACCACTTGATTGAAAATAGTTGTTCATGACAAAAACTAGGACAGGGTACCCCTACCCTCATCATAGAGGTGTTTTGGCTTTCTCTTAACTGGTATGTGCTTTACAATGAAACTATGCAGGGATGTGCATATCAGTGGTACAGTTGGTATCTGTTTTGGGCAGAATTCAGTGTGGAGTGCAATCGTACAGCTTTGATCATGTATGTGTTAATAACATCTTAGCAGAGGTGCTGTGCAGTTTCTAATTACTGCTCTTTTGCTTTATTTCTTTTGCTAGGTAGTTTAAAACTATAGCTTCAGAAAGTTTGAATATCCCCCAAGTACTCTGGACCCGAGTTAGAAGACTTTGCAAAGACGGGGATCTTGTTCGGGGACAACCCGTGTTTACCTTACTGCCACTAGTTATAAGGCAAAGGAGGATTAGACTGAATTCACCAGTCCAATTCCTATAGCAGTCACCCCTCAGCTCACCTGTGTCCAGTCCAGCTCAGGAACAGTCATCTACTTCCAACCCAACACGAGACCAGCCACCTATTCCAATGGCATAGTATCCCCCGGCCAGTATGAAGGAACTGATACACCATTTGCAACAGCCAGTCGAGTCACTATAGCATGACGCGGTCTGTCAAGTTGACGTTATAGCCCATCAAACCGAGGTTATAACTAGGCTATAGCAATAGCAACCGCAACCAGCAGCGACCTTTGCATCACAAGTACCCACCACAGTTATCCCTATGCTCGGTGCCACTGCTAATACTGCTAATGTTCAAGAAAACTAGGGCAATCCAATAGAGCCAATCCCAACACAAGCTTTCAAAGCACCAGTTTATTAGGCCGAGGCACCATTCGAATTCGAAGTCGATCCAACTGCGCTCAAAGTCAACAAATTGGAGAAGTTTTTCAAGAGAGCATAAGGGGTTAACTCCATCCCGGACATAGAGGATGGATACACTAATTATGCGGTTACATTGTCAAATCGGTTTAATAAGCACATTGATGGTTTTGATGGCTTTAGGGATCCGATAGTCCACTTGCGATTGTTTTCTAATATCTTGCGACTAATGGGCTTAACTAGACCACATAAGTTGGCTCTCTTTGGTCACACCATGTCGAGTATAGCGGCTATTTGGTATGCTATGTTGGAAGATTCTATCAAACAAAATTGGGAGGAGATGACTGAAGCCTTCATTGCTCAGTACTCTAACAATACACAGATTGAGGTCACAACTCGTGATCTCGAGGCAACCCTCCAAGAGCTAAAGGAGGGTTTCTCTTAGTTTGTGACAAGGTGGAGAGCTAAAGCCTCAATGATGACCATGAGGCCTTCTAAGAAAGACCAAATCAGAATGGTCGTTCGGAATCTGCATAGCAAGTTGTTGCAGAAAATGATTGTGCTTCCATTGTTTATGTTTACAGAACTTCATGAAATGGGAGTGCAAATCGAAGATGCCATGAAGCAGGGACTTATTACTGAGGATAAGGAGCTGGCCAAGAGGCCGTTTGTTTCCAGTTCTAATGCTGCCAGTGGTAGCACAGCTGCAAGGCCTTCGGACGTAAGCGTTGTCACCACAACAAAAATCGCCCCCCTTTGCCAACATAGGCCCACAAACACCATCCAACCCTATCCGAACTCAAAGTAGGACTTTTAACCAATTGTACATGACCCTGTCCAAAGCTATGCAGGTGCTAGTCAAGAAAGGGCACCTAAAACACTTAGAACCTCGCCTACTTCTTGATCCTCTTCTACCCAAGCATAACCCTACAAAATCATGCTTTTCACCAAAGAACCCACCATGACACCGATCAATGCTTTCGATTGCGTCATGAGATTTAGGATCTCATTGACAACAAGGTGATCACTCCACCTCAGAAACCAAACGTAACCAGAAATCCACTCCCAGTCCATAATCAAGTTCTTCCACCTCGAAATCTTAACCTGATTCATATGATGTCTACCGTATATGACCCCAACATATACATTACTCCCTCCCACCTATTGAAACTGATGTTGTTCATTCCTGAGGACACGAACTTGTGCATGATGGACATGTCTAACCTCCAACCTGAGCTTTCTAGACCAGTGGTGACAACGGCCATCATACAAGAGGTTTTGACCTCGAAGTGTCTCGGGGACTGTGAAAAGACATATTATCCAAGTTGCTACATCGTGCCAACCGCTCAGTCCAAGCCTATAGTGGTGTTACCGACCTCGATAGAGATTAATGTGATCAGGGAAAATGGCCCAAATCAGGGGTCGAACGATCTTGTAGAACTTGAATAAGATCTAAACAACCTGCAAGTCTTCGATAAGCATGATCAAGGAGATATACAGATCGGATGGTTCGACCTGAACGGATCGAGTGAGAACACCGGATTGCTGAGTGATAAGCCAGACAAAGAAGAAGAAACTGGAATGAAACTAGAAAGAAAGGAAGTGGAGGTAGCTGTAGTAGTCGGAAATTCTGATGAGACGGGAAAGTTGCTGGAGGGCACTAGTGCGGAAAACCCAGCCCAGGAAATGGGCGTTGTGAACACTGTAGATATTGAACAAGAAGTTGCACTAAGACAGATTGAAAGAGAAGAATTGAAGACCTTCAAAAAATCGTAACTGCGTGGCATCCTGTAGGGGACACTTATGATGTGAAAATGGTCCAAGTAGAGCCTGACAACTATTTATCGGTAGCAGACGGTGAGTGGTGGAATGACAATGATTTGTGTCTAGCCCATACCGACGAAGATTGGGGAGGCTGCCTCCTAGATAATACATGGTATGCTGAGGAGATAGACCATCTTACCTGCAGTGGACGGTACTTTAAGCCACCACACCTGGATCAAGTAGAGCCATTAGAAAAGACGAGGATGTCAAGAAACAGAAGGAGAAGCAACTAGAAAAGAAGTCTGTGTTGAAGCAGCTCAAGAAAATCCAAGCTGATATCTTTATCCAGGGGCTCCTTATGGCTTCACGGGTGCACCGACAGGCAGTATTGTTGGCAATGGATAAGGCTAAATTGTCAATTGATACCACACCCGAGCAGCTTGTGGGCTTATTTTTTCTAGGTGGTGCCAGGCCATTGCTTACTTTCTCTAACAAAGAGCTGCCGCCGGAAGAGTCAACTCACAATAAACCATTGTACATATTTGTGGAATGCAATGAGAAGTGGGTGCCGGTAGTGTTGGTAGATACTGGTTCTGCCATCAATGTCTATCCATCTCGTACTACCTATGCGGTTGGGCTCAAATCAACAGACTTCATTCCGACAGCCCAAGTGATACGAGCATATGACAACACAAGTCGAGCGGTCATGGGTACGATAAAGGTGTGAGTCTAGGTTGGCCCGTCAAAGCAAGAGATCGAGTTTCACATCTTGGATATACCAGCTACCTTTAACCTACTGTTAGGGAGACCTTGGTTACATCACGTGAAGGTTGTTTCCTCTACCCTTCATCAAATGTTGAAGTATCCCCATGGGGAAGGAGTAGCAATTATTTTTGGGAATTCATCCATCCATCCACCTCTGGAGGTGACTACGCTAGTGCTAGAGATCAATCACGGTGATGAAGATGTGTTCCTCTTGAGATTCGCTTTGGCTAAAGCCGAGGTAGTACAGACCATTCTGGCCGTAGATGAAGGCATGTATGTCAATGCCTAGTCTATCTACTTCATGCACAAACTGCAGCACGTTCTAGGAATAGGGCTCGAAAAGAGTGGTCAGAAAGGTGTTGTAGCACTAGCAGATGTGCCACACAACCCACATGCCTTTGGACTAGATTATGTGCCTACCAGAGAGGACTGGATCAGAAAGATAAAAGAAATGAGAGGCAGAGCCAAAGCCAAGAGAGCTGGGAAGCAATATGAGCTCATTCACAGGCCAATCTAAGGGACACTGAATGGCCATTTTGTTCGAGAGGGAGAGGATTTCTCTTTTTATGGCTTTTCTGAGCCTTGGGTAAATTTCTCAAAGAAGCGCATCCTCGGATTTGAGATTCTCTTTGATTTGCAGCTTTGGGACAGTGGTGAAGAAAAGGCTGAGCCAAACATCAAAACTAGCCAGAGCACAAAAGATGTCTCAGACGACAACGAGGTTGAAGTAGGGACAGCACTAGCCAATCTCCTTACAGATCCCACAGCTGACCTAGAGAACTTGGGGGATAACTTTACTGTCTCCATGATTCAGGAAGAACCGGGTATGGACCCAACCAATGGTATTTTGGATGCATCAAAGGCACCATGTCTTACTTGGCAGCTGGAGGAGGGCTTTCTTTCCAGTTCTGAATTGGGTGATGAACTGCTAATCGCTTCCGAATGGGTGGGGGTTAGATTTAAGTCAGTCTAGAGAGTTCGAGTCTGGCATTCCCAGGGGTGGCAACCGAGATGCCAAAGTCCTATCTAGGTCTTCATTCAGCTTTTTTTTTAAGTCTGTAACTGAAGATCTAGACCTTTTGAATGAAAATGCTGCAAATTCTGAGTATTTCTCTATGCTGCTAGTTTATTGTATTGACTAATATTTTCAGAATTCTAACGAGAGTAAAGATGAAGGAATTCCTCTGGCTTTGAAAAACTTGATCAATTGAGAGGAGAAGAGGCTTGCTAAACCTTGTTTTGACGAAATCATTGCCATTAATGTGGGCACTGAAAAGGATCTGCGCTTGGTCCAGATCGGGTCCACATTGTCTTCGGAGGAATGCGAGCGTTTAATCGTTTTGTTAAAAAAATTTCAAAGATGTTTTCGCGTAGTTCGACGAAGACATGCCTGGAATCGACCTTGAGATCGTACAACATCGGATCCCTCTTGACCTTGAGGCCAACCCAGTCAAGCAAAAGTTGATCAGAATTTGTTTGAATTAGGCATTGAAAATCAAGGAAGAGGTTACTAAGCTGATTGATGCAAGATTCTTGTTAATATTCAAGTATTCGACCTGGTTGGCCAATATTGTCCTAGTGCTGAAGAAAAATGGCAGAATCAGGGTTTGTGTTGACTTTCGAGACTTGAATAAAGCGAGCCTGAAGGACTACTTTCCTCTGCCATATATTGATGAGTTGGTAGACTTCACCACAAGCATACCTTGCTTTTCTTTATGGATGGGTTTTCTGGGTATAACCAAAGTCTGATGGCACCCGAGGACAGAGAAAAGACTACTTTCATTACACCGTGGGGTATATACTGCTACCGAGCCATGCTGTTTGGGTTAAAAAATGCTGGGGCTACCTATCAGAGGGTTGCAACCACCATTCTGCATGATATGATCCACAAAGAGGTTGAGCTGTATGTGGATGACATGATTGTCAAATCCAAAAAGTGAGAAAACCACTACACCGCCTTGGAAAAATTCTTTCAACAGATTAAGGAATACAAATTGAGGTTAAACCCGCAAAAATGCACTTTTAGTGTAATGGCAAGGAAAATGCTGGGCTTTCTGATCACGCAAAGGGACATTGAAGTACATCCTTCCAAAATCAAGGCCATCTTAGAAATGCCACCACCGAGGACTAAAAAGGAGATGCGCGGCTTTTCTGGGTAAAGTGCAATTCATAAGACGGTTTATCTCTAAATTAACCTTGACTTGTGAACCACTCTTTGGTCTCCTGAAGAAAGGAAAGAAATTCTGATGGGACGATCAATGTTAGTTTGCTTTTGAGCAAGTCAAGCAGTACCTATCGAATTTGCCTATGTTGTCGCCACCAAAGCCAGAGAAGACTCTGATTTTGTATTTGTCAGTAACGGACTCAACCATGGGGTGCATGTTAGCTTAAGAATCTGAAGATAAGATGAAGAAGGCCATTTATTACTTGAGTAAGAAGATGCTAGACTACGAGACCCACTACACTCCCTTAGAGAAAGCTTGCTTAGCCTTGGTATGGGCTACCAGGAAGTTGAGGCACTACTTGTTAGCTCACTCTATAATCTTTGTTTCGAGATTAGACCCCATCAAATATCTCTTTGAGAAAGCAGTGCTTACGGGTTGGCTAGCTCGCCGACTGCTTCTTCTCTCCGAATTTGAGCTCAAATATGTTACATGCAAGTCAATTAAAGGAAGAGTTATAGTGGAATTCTTGGCAGACCACCCGGTAGAGGGTGATGAAGTAGTGGAATACCTGTTCCCAAATGAAGACATTCTACAAATTGAAAAAGAAACTTAGATGATGTACTTTGACAAAACGTCAAATCAATATGGTTATGGGATAGGCATGTTGCTGATAGTACCCGATGATTCCCATATACTTTTAGCCTTCAAACCCTAGTTCAAATTGTCCAATAACGAAATGGAATATGAAGCGTGTATTGCTGGTCTAGAAGCTGTCCTAGAACTAAGGGCAGAAAGGTTGGATGTCGTTGGGGACTCAAATTTGGTTGTTTCTCAAGCAAATAGAGACTGGTAAGTCAAAGAAGAGAAGATGAAAGTTTACTATCAAGCCCAGGATATTCTAATTCCGAGGTTTGAAAAACTAACATTTACGCATCTGCTTAGAGAGAACAACAGGTTCGCTGATGCTTTAGCAACACTATCTTCTATGGTAGACATCTCGCTAAAAGTAAAGATGCGTCCAATCATCATCTAACAGAAATACACACCGGCCAACAAGACTATTGCCGCAATAGATGAAGTGCAAGATAAAAACCCTTGGAATTACGATATTTGGAATTTTCTAGAGAATGAGACTTATCCACCAAGGCAAATGCTAAGGACAAACAGGGAATACGGCATCTGGCCGTTCAATTTATCATCTGCAAGGGTAAGATGTATAAAAGAGGTCATCTGGGAATGCACAAGTTGTGTGTGGAAGAAGAGGAATCGAAGTGTCTTATGAAGGCTATCCACGGAGAGGAGTGCAGGGCACACATGAATGGTGTGATGCCAGCCCGGAAGATCCTCAGACAAGGTTATTATTGGTCAACCATGGAGGAAGATTGTATTGGCTTTGTACGGCAATGCCACAAATGCCAAATTCATGCCAATCGCATGAATATACCGCCTTCTAAGCTTTAGAATATGACTTCACCATGGACTTTCTCAGTTTGGGAAATCGACATTATCGGTGCGATCTCGCCAAGGGGGTCATATGAACACGAGTTCATCCTATTGGCGATTGACTATTTCACAAAGTGGATGGAAGCTCAGTCCTATGCGGTGTTGAAAGCGTCGCACGTAGCTAAATTCATCAGAAATAATATCATTTGTTGGTACAGAGTTCTGAATGAGATCATATCAAATAACGGCTCATAGCTCAAGAAAGAGGTGGTGGATCTGCTTGAGAAATACAATGTGGCTTTCCATAAGTCATCGACATATAGACCACAAACCAATGGAGCTGTTGAGGCCACCAATAAGAATATTACGAACATCTTGCAGGAGATGGTGGAAACCTACAGAGACTGGCCAGATAAACTACCATTCATGCTCTGAGGCTACAGAACCCCAATCTGAATATCTACAGGGCAATCCTCTATTCTCTTGTCTATGGGATGGAGGTTGTTCTGCCAATTAAAATTGAAGTGCCATCGCTGCGAGTTATGGCCGAGTATCAGATAGTGGAGGTGGACTAGCAACAGAGCAGATTTGATGAGTTAATGTTATTTGATAAGAGAAGACTGAAGGCATTGTATCATGTCCAGAGCTACCAGCGTAGAATTGCCAGGGCTTTTAACAAGAAACTTAAGTCTAGGAATCTCAAGAAGGGAGATATGGTACTGAAAGACAACTGAGCTCCCATCTACAACCCTAGGGACAAGTTCAGACCCAATTGGACTGACCCTTCTATCATCAAATCTATCTGGTCAGGGGGGGCGATTATTCTCATAGACTTAGATGGCCTGGAGTTTTCACAACCGATCAATGCAGACAAGTTGAAGAAATACTATCCTTGAAAGGCTCGCTAGATCGAAAACCCGAAATGGTGAC
The DNA here is from genome assembly GCA_025200525.1 of Camellia lanceoleosa. NCBI lineage: Eukaryota > Viridiplantae > Streptophyta > Magnoliopsida > Ericales > Theaceae > Camellia > Camellia lanceoleosa. The sequence continues at coordinate 88,993,883 of CM045764.1, forward strand.
CTAGGCAAAAGTTAGAGCATGAAAAATTAGAAATAAAGAAAAACTGAGCTCACAAGGTTGAAAACCCTAAAGGGCGACTTTGGCAAAAGTTAAAGCGCAAAAAGAGAGTTAATACTCGAGTGAACTTGAACCGAACTACGTAAGGCCTAATTCCTATCCTTGGGATACGTAAACAACTTCATCCCAAAGTTCGGCCATAACCATCTCCAATTCAACTGCCCTATTTGTCCATTTGTCCATTTGTCCGATCGGGCCATCTTTGTCCATCGTCTATGCTTGGTTATGTGATCTCCAAAGATAGCGGGTAGGTCGATAAATACGCTTATGAGCAGCTATGATCTTTTGATTCGGGCTATGCATCTTGTAGGTCGATTCCATGCGTGTCGTGCAATGATCATTTTCTAAAATGGCTTTGAAAAGTTTTAATAAAGTTGATTTTGTCCAAAATTTACCGCTTACAACCTAGACCATTTTGGGACCAAAAGGAAAATTTTAGTGCTCACAACTTTAATTCCATTGATTTTAACACAAGTACATTCTCCAACTCTCGAATTAATTAACGGTGCTTTACATCATAAAATTGGAAAAGAAAGATCAAACTAACAAAACTAGGGGCATAGGTGAGATCAGTGTTCCCTGTCCCCCCTGCATTTCAGGAAGCCGCTTGACCAAAGTTGGCTCAACCTGTGCCTCGCCCTCAAGCCAAGCTAAGCACTCGCCAAAAGGTTATAACTGGCTAAAGGAAGTGGCTAGAATCTCTCTCATCCTCCAAAGCAAGAAGGTACCAAGTCAAGTGTGAACAACAAAGTGGAATGGGGTGGGTATTCTATCCCTCATCCTGACGGGTCTGATCATGTCCAAACTGGCTTCCAAATTGGAAAGGGAAGTAGAACACGCAGTGCGTGAGGCCAATCAACTAAATGCTCGGCTCTGGACATGTCAGAGCTCATCTCGGTCAAATTAAGCTAGGAGCAACACCAAGCTATGTCACCACGATCAAGGTAATATCCAGCTACACCACCATCCCTCATTGGGAAAGTCCACTAGTCACCGGTGAAAAGTAAGCTCTAGCTGAATATTCGGACAAGGGTTTGCCACTTTCAAATTTTATCCATGAGTTATACCTAGGAAGGATGAAAATAAAAGAAATTAAAGAATAGAGAGATGTATGTTGAGGGAAAAGTACGTAAAAGGGTTTTGAGAGAAAATAGAGTGTGAGTGCCGAGTGATATGAGAATCATATATAAGAAAGGATGGGAAACAATACCTAGAGAAACAAAGGCTTCCCACAAACTTGGTGGTCTCGCCGATGAAAAGCATCTAAACCCATCAAGGTCTCGGCCAGTGCCAAACCAATGCAACTCTTACCTACTTTCAGGCATTGGGCTACCTCGATCAGCTTAATGTTGGCTCCACCATAACTAGGGGCAAGAAGAAAATGTGCGAGCATACATAAACAGAGGGCATGTTGTCGAAAGCGTCGCCAAAGAAGGTCACCTCTGTCGCTGATGTCAGAAAACTGATGAATCAAGACGTAATATCTAGCTCCCTGTCATGAACCAAAGATTGAGCTTCGTGTAAGGTAAGCCCGCACATCCGTTCCAAAGTTTAGGCATCGCCAAAACAAGGCTGAGGCATGATCTCCTCATCACGTCGGGATCCTAGCAACGATTGAAATTCTTCAAGAGTTGGACACATTTCCTGGGCGCCAAAGCATAATATATGTGTAATTGGGTCCTAACATTGGGCCGTAACATGGGGGCACGGAAAACAAAGTAGAGTACAGCTCAACGAAAAAAGGGAGTTTATGCCAAAACCTCAAACATTTACCTTTTTTGTGCTGTCTAAAGTGGCTATACAATCCGTAAGCTTTTCAGCAAGGAAGATCTCCATTTGTGGAAGGAATAATAGCTCAAATGAGGTTTTGGTGAAAAACTTGCGAAGGAAGACCTTTTGTAGAAGATAGTGTTGTGAATGGAGGCCAATTGTCAGCCATTTGGTGGTTCACCACAAGTGGCCGGCCGCTCACTTTTTGTAGCCTTCTGCCCACATTTTGTGGCCTGCTGCCCACTTTATGGCCTACCAGTTTGGCATTTTGGTCTTATCCTGGTTCTTGTGTTTTAGGGTTTTGTTTTGAGTCTTTTGTTTTGAGCAAGTGTACATAGCTGTGTTTGCATTATTTTTACTTTGTTTTCCATTTATTGAGTTGTATTTTGTATTTTGTTTGTTGGTCAGCTCATTATCTGATTAAGAAAATCATTCCAATACAAGCATTCTCGATTTCAAATTCAAATCCATTTCCATTCTATGCAAATGTGGTGCTCATGAGGCAAAAATAATAACTCTTTATAAACCGTAGGGTTTCCTCGATCATCATTTTTACAAAAGAGAGTACAAGCCTTTCAAAAGCAAAAGTAAAACCTATCCGGCTATACATGTACTAAGCTATCAAAACAAAAAGAAACTAAGCAAAAGAGTACAAAAATCAGCGCCAATCGCGTCAAGCTCGAAAGGCCCTCTTCATCTTCTTCCTCAGAAGGAACTCAGGGCACTATCTCCATCAACGCCACTACCAGAATTGGACTCTGAGCCGGAGCCAGTATCAGAATCTCCACTCCCTGACTTAAAACCAGCCTCGGCATCCTTCTCGCTCTCTAATCCCAAGCCAGCATCATCGTCTCCACTCTCAGACTCAAAGTGTCGACTCACCGCCTCCTCGGAGTCGCTGGTCTCAATGTTATCCCTACTCAACACCAATTCTAAGCTACTCCTACTCCGAGCACCTTTGCTCCTGCCTCGACCTTGACTGTCACAACCCGAACCCACCTCCATGGGTTAAGGACATAACCGGCCACCAGTAATCCTAAGATTACCTATGGCCTCAAACCAAAACAGACTTAACTCATCAGAGTAAAGGCCAAATGTATAATAATTAAAAACTTTGTCCATAGAGCCATGCTTATATGCACTTTAAAACAAACCATACACATATACGTTAATAACCCACGACAAAATACAGTACCATAAAATTCTTTACAGACAGGATCATCCAAACTGAGTCAACCCATAGCAAAACTATATACAGACATACACAAAGTCCTTGCCAACAAGACAAAATATAAATACATAACAAAATGGCAATGATGGGACTCCTGCGTGAGACACAAGGCTAACTCTCTAAAACTCATGTTGTTCCTGGGAGACTTCACTGGGGCTGGGTTTCGACTTCTCTTGGCTCACCTACAAACACATGAATGAGCGTGAGCGATAGCCCAGTGAATAATATCAAATCAAATACAGAAGTTACATAACAATGTAGAACAACATGTTCCAAACGGCCTTGGGCCCAATTCATATTTCTATTTAACAGATATATAACTATACGAAATTCAAATCAAGTGACTGTAGTTCCAAACATTCTGGCCTTTGGCCCATTCAGATTTCCATTCATGTCAAAACGGCCTTCGGTCCATTCATTTATGTCAAAACGGCTTTTGGCCCATTTATTTCTGTCAAAATGGCCTTTGGCCCATTCGTTTACGTCAAAACGCCCTTCAAATTTCATACATTCATGTCAAAACAACCTTTGGCCCACTCATTCATGTCAAAACGACCTTAGGTCCATTCATATATGTCAAAACGACCTTTGGTCCACTCATTTCTATCAAAACGACCTTCGGTCCATTCATTTCTATCAAAATGACCTTCGATCCATTCGTTTACGTCAAAACGGCCTTCGGCCCATACATTCGTGTCAAAACGGCCTTCGGCCCACTCATTCATGTCAAAACGACCTTAGGTCCATTCATATATGTCAAAACGACCTTCGGTCCACTCATTTCTATCAAAACGACCTTCGGTCCATTCATTGGTTCATGTCAGACTTTTGTCCACAATCCCAATTAGCAACTCATAAAGCTTATAAGGAATAAACAATTGACATTGCTAAGCTTTCAAATATCGATATTACTCACAAGGATCGGCTCGATTTGCCCGAGCTTGACCTACACATCACATAACACGATGGGTCACAAATAATTCAATCCGTTCTAAATTCACATTTTACTCTTTAGGCTTCATTCTTATCTCTTTAACTCAATTACAATGCTCAATGTATGCCTAAGAGTGCTTACAAGTGAAAGGGAACAGAAAAACAGAACACATAATGCATTTTCAAAATTTCAGAAAACAGGGTCCCCGCTCGAGCGAACCCTATAGGCTTGTAAAAGTGCTGGTTGCATCAAAAATACGCTCGAGCGTGAAATAGGGCGCTCGAGCGGAAGGCTTGTCAAAAGCTCCCGCCGAAGCGTGAATTACCGCCGAGCGGACATCAAGTCTCGCAAAGTACTTGAGCACGATTTCTCGCCGAGCGGTGTTTCCGCTTGAGACCTCAAAATCTCGAAAACCTGTAATTGTGTTCTTGAGCTTCATTTTGACTTTCAACCAACAATTCATGCATGTTATGGCTCAAATTACTCATAGACATGTACTAACATGGTACAAGCATAAATTACAACATATTGAAGCTCAATTTCATAATTAAATCACTTGCATGGCTCAATTTAACTCAAACCCAATTCCATCATACACATTCATGCATTCAAAGCTCCTATCTTTAATTATTCAAACATGCATGCTGATATTGACTTCATTTCTATTCCAAATAATGCAAATGGTGTTCATCCTCATGGAACACAACAAAAACATGCTTGTATGTATGATTCAACACTCATATTTCCATATTCAACTTAATACATGCTTGATTATGCAAAATCATGGTGATCCTACACACATGCATGTGCACATTAGCTTCAAATTCATCAATTATAGCACAACTCTTGTTCTTGATCACCAATTAATCTTTAATTCACAAAATCACAAGTTCAATCTCATGAATTTACTCACCTAAGAGCCTTAAACACCCAAGCTCTAGCCAAATCTTGAGCTTAATCCCCAAATTCCCAAGCTTGAGCCAAAAATTACACAATTCTCTCATTCTCTCTCTCTATAGCCGATTCTCTCTGTTTTTTTAGTCCCAAATTCAGCCAAATGAAGTGAAGAAGAGAGGATGGAGAGTGTAGTGACTTAACAACCAAACCCACTAAGGCCAATATAATATTAATAAGGTAATTGGGTTCTAATTCATCAATTTAATCGATTAAATCAATTCAATCAATTTTCAATTAAATTTCACCGTAGGTTCTAAAATTTATGCCAATCACAATGGCGCAATCAATTTCGGGTTCTGTGGCCAATAAGGCCTCCAATTTAATTTTCAAAGCAGATAATCAGACAGATATTCCTACGGTGAACAGATAGGAATTCAAAACCACATATTTTCACATAATCGTACACAAAATCATATTAAACACATCATCATACTCATATTAAGGACCAATTAGCATACTACAGAACAGGGGTATTACAGTCTTCTCCCCTTTAGGAAGTTTGGTCCCTCAAACTTATTTCACCTTTAGTCAAACACAATTCGGAACACCTTTCATTCAACGGTTCCAATCCTTTTTGATAGCCACTTACTTAGTCTCAAAATCGAGCAACACTCTGTTCTCAATCAGTCAGGGACTTACCTTTTCTTCCATACAAGGCTTGTATGGTGCCATACCGAAACTAGAGTATGAGCCGTTGTTGTAAGCAAAGTCCGCCAATGATGGATAGATTTTTCCAATTCCCTGAAGATCTAAAATACACATTTGGAGCATTTCTCCCAGAGTCTAAATAGCTCTTTCTGATTATACATCGATTTGTGGATGGAAAGTAGCGCTGAATCCTAATTTAGTTCTCATCGCCTTTTGAAGGCTTGACAGAATTCAAACACATTTTAGGATTTCTATCTAAACAATAGATATTGGGACCCCATACAACAAGCAACCTTATTGATGTAAACAGTGGCTAGTCTATAAGCATCATACGAAAATGTCACAAGGAGGAAATGAGCAAATTTAGTAATTCTTCATACAATAACCCAAATGGGACTTACACTTTGAGTGCTGAAGGTAGCCCCACAATGAAATTCATAGTCACATATTCCTATTTCCATTCCGAAATAGAGAGAGGTCGAAGTAGCCCCGTCTATACCTGATGTTCAACTTTGACTTATAGATATCGAAAATATTTAGACACAATTTCAATAATTGCCCTCTTCAAAGTAAGTCACCAACATATTCATTTCAGATGCTAGCCAACTTTATCATAGAAGTTCGGTCTATTCCCTTGTCACAAAAGTTCAATTCATTCTTCAATAATTCCACAATACACAATCTGATTCAGTATTTTTAGTAGCTCATTATAGCTATTCAAGGTTAATCAAAAGTCTTCAGGAATTTAAAGTGCATTCAGGCACTGATCCTCGAGTCAACAAAGATAACAACGAAGCAATCAACCACACGACATACGTAAATCATATATCCCCATAGTACCAATTGTAAAATACAATAACACTGAGGTAGTTGATTTCTAATAGAATACACATGTTCTTCATTCATTCAACAGTTTACAATTTGGTTCAACATTCAATTCCCTGTTCCATCGAGTCTTTCCACACTATTTCATAGTTTGCCAAAAGCAGAAGGCAATTCATATATTAATCCCTATGATGTCAAAGATAATACCAAAGTTAGTCATATGTTAGACCCAATTTACACATCCTCAGAGCCCCAATCACAGAATAGAATGGCATTAAGCAGTTATTCACAAGGTGTACTGGATTCGCACATTTCCGGACAATCTGGGTTTTTTTGTTCAAAACTTTTCGGATGTTAATAACATCTACATAATACCAAAGGATGACATTCCGGACAAAACAAAGGAATAATTGTCTCGGAATCAAAGCACACCCGTTCACGACCGTCAGTAGCCGACTCGAGATCGATTAGACAAACCCACCCGCATAAAACCGCTGGTGGCAAAAGAGATTTTCAACAAAGGTGCTACATAGGCTTAACATCTCCTAGCACGAAAGGACATCTCAAGAATGTCATCAAAACAAACACAATACCACTTACTATAACCCGATTTCTTGAACTGATAATGTCAAGCAAACACATGAAACATATTCGATTAGTCGAGGATAAATATTCAAGACGGTTCACAATCAAATCAATCATGGTCATCAGCCTATAGCGTCGAACAAGCAAGAATATGACAACACACCAAAGATTGTTCCTTAAGACACCCAATCACGGATTTGTATAATTCTATTCCTTTATAACACTTATGCCCCAATTGTTGAAGGTCGGTTCTCAATGGTGTTCATGGTTAGATCAATCTGTTGATAGCCTACAAAAGGTCTTTCAACAAGTCAGGCATTCCAAACGAATTCAAGTTTTGGGTCTATCAATTTTTCTGCCAAGAGTAATCTAGCTATTTATTCATAAACAATTCGTGGTCTTTCCTTAACAAAATCAAATCAACCCAAGCAAAGGTCTTTTCGGATTAAATCAAACAAAGGTTCCATCAAATTATATCTAATGAGGGTTCTATCAGGTCAAATCAGACAAAGGTTCTATCGGACCGAATCAGATAAAAGTTTTCTCAAATGGGGTACATTCTGTTCTATGAGGCTCACTTCGTTTGTTTAGGCACACGGTTGATAGTTTCACAACTATCCTAAGTTTATCAGTTTTCAAAGTCATATCAGAATTATTCATCACAACTGTTCATATCAAAGCATTTCAAGTCATGTACAATATGGCATTGACTACATAAATTCGGGGGTAGTTGCATAAACATGCAGTTATTCAGATTAGGAGGTATGTACCATAATCAATACAGTAATTCCCAACAAGTCTTATATGCAATATATGGTGTACAGTAACACATTAAACAGAGTTCCTCGATTGTACATAAAATAGGGTCTGTTACACAAAAGTTCCAAATTAGTCATATAATCTAGTCTATTTTCTACCAATCAAAATGCATGGTCTCACAATTATAGAGTTCATCATTTAGGGTGTTCAACTCGGTCACACAATCACAAAGTCATAATTCTGTGGTTTAGTCATGGAGGACAGTAGTATAACAAATCGCCCTAAGCATAGGTTTAGATGTACATACGCATGTGCAGAGTTAATCGATATCCCAATACGTATTTCACAAATTTCTCAAATGGAGTATATACATTCAAGGGATACGGTCCCAATCTTGTGGGTTTAACCAAACTAAATACACATGCAGCAGATACAAAAGAACATGCCAATCCGAATCAATTAATATCCCAAGCAAAGATGTACACATGTACTAATTCAAAATCAATCAACACATAAGCATTCGTTTATAACAGTACAGATACCTGGAATAACAGTTACAGCATTTTAAGTACTTCCTGGGGCGAGTGCAATTACTCTATCTTGATCAACAATTCCTACCATTGGTACGAATCCCACTGAGGCAGAATATTTATTCACATTTGTTCAGTTCGGGGACAGTTCCTTACCATATGGTCCATTTTACCACACCTATAACAAACCCCAAAAATCTGATAACAACTCCTGTTTCTACACTTTTGGTGGCAAAGGTTCTTGTTGTAGCACAACCCATATTGTTGCCTCAAGATCTCTGCCATCCCTTGTACTATTCTTTCCTAACTATTAAGTCTGGTTGTGAAAGAGTCTCGCCAACTCAGATGCCCTCTCTTTATCCACGTTCTACACAAATTTTATTAAGCCTTGCCAAACACTAGGATGCCCAATACAAAATAACCACAGATACACATGCGTACATTCGCACATAGGTACATTATTATATCCTCATTTTATGTATCGTCAAGACACAATTAACCACATATGTAACAGATGATTGCTTACTTATCAGATATCGCATGCTGACATTTATTAAGTAATTATATACTCAAATCATATTCATATTTCACATAGACACCCATTTGTAGAACCGAATGCACATATGCAACTTTTCGTGATTCATGTGTTCATGTATGTGCATTATAGCAAAACAAACTTGTTGTACACATTAGCGTAACAGTTCATATTTCATATTCAAATCATGTGTGGTATTTCCTTTAGCGTAACATATCATGTTGGTCAAGCATGTCAAGTTCCATGATGGAACATCTGATACCAGGTAAACATATCACATACATAGGCCACGGTATTGTTTCCCACGAGCGAGGGCCTGTACCACGGTATTATTTCCCCCAGGCTAGGGCCTCATGACCACAAGCCACAGTATTAAGGATACCATAATTACGTTCAAAGAAAATTTGGACAATCATCCATTTATACAAAACATAGCGTTTCAGGGAACTTGTCATTTCATATCATCAGAAAATAATTAAAGTTAAACATGCTTTACAGAGTTATTACTCACCATCTGATTAAACTTGCATTATACTTTATACTAAAGATTCACAAGTATGCATATACCAGAGAGCATACATATTCAAATGGTAATTCACAGATTTATAGCACATAACTGTTCATATCGAAACACTTAAGCATATTCTTGATGCCTTTAGATTCATATTTATAACATGAATGCATCCTAGATCTTTTCTAGACGCTTATTGCTCTTTTGGACAAGTGTGTGAGTTATTAACTCGTGCTTTGATACCACTGTCACGATTTAACCCGCCCCCATGGGTTAAGGACATAATTGGCCACCAGTAATCCTAAGATTACCTACGGCCTCAAACCAAAACAGACTTAACTCGTCAGAGTAAAGGGGCTAAACGGAAGCAATAATTAAAAACTTTGTCCATAGAGCCGTGCTTATATGCACTTTAAAACAAACCATATGCATATACGTTAATAACCCACGACAAAATACAGTACCATAAAATTCTTTACAGACAGGATCATCCAAACTGAGTCAACCCATAGCAAAACTATATACAGACATACACAAAGTCTTTGCCAACAAGACAAAATATAAATACATAACAAAATGGCAAGGATGGGTCTCGTGCGTGAGACACAAGGCTAACTCTCCAAAACTCATATTGTTCCTGGCAGACTTTATCATTGGGTTTGACTTCTCTTGGCTCACCTACAAACACATGAATGAGCGTGAGCGATAGCCCAAAGGAATAATATCAAATCAAATACGGTTACATAACAATGTAGAACAACATGTTCCAAACGGCCTTGGGCCCAATTCATATTTCTATTTAATGTATATATAACTATACGAATTCAAATCAAGTGATCAGTTCCAAACATTCTCGCCTTTGGCCCATTCAGATTTCCATTCATGTCAAAACGGCCTTTGGTCCATTCATTTATGTCAAACGGCCTTCGCCCATTCATTTCGGCTAAAATGGCCTTCGCCCATTCGCTTACGCCAAAACGGCCTTCAAATTTCATACATTCTGTCAAAACAACCTTCGCTCACTCATTCATGTCAAAACGACTTAGGTCCATTCATATATGCCAAATCGACCTTCGGTCCACTCATTTCTATCAAAACGACCTTCGGTCCATTCATTTCTGTCAAAACGACCTTCGATCCATTCGTTTACGTCAAAACAGCCTTCGGCCCATACATTCGTGTCAAAACGGCCTTCGGCCTACTCATTCATGTCAAACCGACCTTAGGTCCATTCATATATGTCAAAATGACCTTCAGTCCACTCATTTCTATCAAAACGACCTTCGGTCCATTCATTGGTTCATGTCAGACTTTTGTCCACAATCCCAATTAGCAACTCATAAAGCTTATAAGGGAATAAACAGTTGGACATTGCTAAGCTTTCAAATATCGATATTACTCACAATGATCGGCTTGTGGATTTGCCCTAGAGCTTGACCCTACACATCACATAACACGTATGGGTCACAAATAATTCAATCCGTTCTAAATTCACATTTTCCTCTTTAGGCTTCATTCTTATCTCTTTAACTCAATTACAATGCTCAATGTATGCCTAAGAGTGCTTCCAAGTGAAAGGGAACGGAAAAACAGAACACATAATGCATTTTCAAAATTTCAAAAAACAGAGTCCCCGCTCGAGCGTGGACTTCCCCGCTCGAGCAGACCCTATAGGCTTGTAAAAGTGCTGGTTGCATCAAAAATACGATCAAGCGTGAAATAGGGCGCTCGAGCGGAAGGCTTGTCAAAAAAGCTCCCCTGCTCGAACGTGAATTACCCCGCTCGAGCGGACATCAAGTCTGCAAAAAGTACTGGGAGCACGCATTATGCAAAATCATGGTGATCCTACACATGCATGTGCACATTAGCTTCAAATTCATCAATTATAGCACAACTCTTGTTCTTGATCACCAATTAATCTTTAATTCACAAGATCACAAGTTCAATCTCATGAATTTACTCACCTAGGAGCCTTAAACACCCAAGCTCTAGCCAAATCTTGAGCTTAATCCCCAAATTCCCAAGCTTGAGCCAAAAATTACACAATTCTCTCCTTCTCTCTCTCTATAGCCGGTTCTCTATTTTGAGTACCAAATTCAGCCAAATGAAGTGAAGAAGAGAGAATGGAGAGTGTAGTGACTTAACAACAAAACCCACTAAGGCCAATATAATATTAATAAGGTAATTGGGCTCTAATTCATCAATTTAATCTTAAATCAACCAATCAATTTTCGATTAAATTTCACCGTAGGTTCTAAAATTTATGCCAATCACAATGGCATAATCAATTTCGGGTTCTGTGGCCAATAAGGCCTCTAATTTAATTTTCAAAGCAAATAATCAGACAGATATTCCTATGGTGAACAGATAAGAATTCAAAACCACATATTTTCACATAATCGTACACAAAATCATATTAAACACATCATCATACTCATATTAAGGACCAATTAGCATACCGCGTAATCAGGTATTACATTAACGCCGCCTCTGGCCGTAATCGGGCCTGTTTATCTCTTTTTTCTCGCCGCCGAGAGGGTGCCGTTGTCGCTGGTGCCCTCGGCGCAAGTGGAACCTGAAAAACAAATATCAAAATATTAGATGTAGTGTTTGCAAATTGGAGTATGCAGTATGAGAATGATATAGAAAATGGGTGCAGTGTGTCAGTGCAATGTGAAGTAGTATCAGATATATGTTAGTATGCAAGGTGTCACAAAGGCGTGTCGATGGTATGAGTATTGTGTATCCATAGGAATACAAAGATATCAAGATAGTGTGGAAGCAATGTAATACAAGAGGGAAATGAAGTATACCGATATCGCAGAGCGAGCAATATCTCCTTTCTCTCGCACTATGTGAACTAAGGAGGAACTAGTCAAGAGAGCCGTCTCAGATAGTCTATGGGTGCTCGCAAATGAAGTTGACTACTCAAGATTCGAAAAGAAAAAGCACGTAATGTAATGTGTCAAGTATGGTCCATACCTAAGGTGCGCCGAGGTTCTAACATACCCGTGCCTTGCCTCCGGGTGGCTCTATTGAGAGTTGATAGATCGTCTGCTTTTGCCACCTACAAGTAATTGCAGGGGAATCGCCGCCAATAGGCAACATGCGCATCGGCGAGCCTTCAATACCCGCCCGCCTCCGAGGAGTGCCATCGCATTGCCGACGAACTTCACCAATGGTGGCATAAGATGAGTCCCATGAAGGTCGATAGTCGCCTCCCTATAAAGTAGTCAAGATGCACTCTACCATATATCGGATAATGGCCTTAGTTGAAAGGCTATCACCGTCTCATGGATGCTAGGGAAGGCATAGAACAATTAGAGCGGCAAGCCCAAGGTTCTAGCGCACAAACCTCTCACCCAGAACCAAAGCTCGCAAAATGGGCCCTCCAAAGAAGATCCGACATCGTGAAGTAGCCCAGCTCCGTATTGGTCCTTAACTCCACCGCATCATCGCCCCATGGTCGCCAAGTGATCTGCAAGTAGAGAATATATAAGTTATTAGTCGCCGCTTGTAGAATGTGAATCAAAATAATAGCAACAGAATAAAAAAAATGACTACGAGTTCCGGATTACCTCGCAGACGACCACCGTGTTGATGTAGTAACGATAGAAGGTAAAGGTCATGTCCTCGTGACTCCGGCGGCGGCACCTACCATCATATCACTATGAATAAGGGACGGCTAGAGTGATCTCATCTTTTGGCTCTGGGGCAAGGGCTGGGAAATAGGCGTAAACCCACAGCTGCAAGAAAAGGTCAGCAGTGTAAATCAAATAGTGTATGAACAGATATAAAATAGAAAGTGCAAGGCAGAAAGCACAATGCATGAACAAATATAGAGACAGAAAATGCAAAACAGAAAGCATAAAAAGAAACAAAATTGAAAGTGCGATGCATACCTTCCAGGGTCTCCAGTAGCCTCTGACTCTATCTCCCTTCATGCAAGAACTAGAGTTCATGTATCCAGAGAGTATGGCAAGGCCACTTACCCAAGTCATAAAATCGACTCGACAAGGTCACAAGGGCGCCAAAGAAGTACAAACTCATGATTCCAATTGCTCGCAAACAAGGTGGTACCGAGAAGGTACATCAAGAGGCCGCATACTACTCTACCTCATCTTTAGTCTCAAAGTTGACTCCACTAAGCGCCGATGAACCAATTGTACTACACCATTGCTAGCTTGTGTAGAGATCGGCTCGCTTCGAAAAGTAGATCCAGGCCTCCTCCCACTTGCCCATATCCATGTTGAAACGGATCGGATCACCCCCTACTTCCAAGCCTGTGATCATTGAAAAGTCATAGAGGGTTATTGTCATCTCCCCAATAGAAGAGAAGTGGAAAGAGTTAATGGTATCCCACTGTCTCTCCACTAATGCTCCGAGTAGGGCCCGGCTAGCCATGTGATGTGTGAACCCAGCGCTGAGTAAGCTAAAGCCTACCTCATCGATAAGGTCGCAGACTTGAGGGGGGGAGCTTGTGATACCAATCCCGGGCTATCACTGCCCCGTAACCCCTACAAGCGCGAGAGTCCCCCTGTGGCAAAGAAAGAGTGAATCAGATGAAAAACAGTGATAAAAGGACAGTCAGATGAAAGGCAATGCAAGACAGTTAGATAAAAGGCAGTAAAGCATAAATATAAAGGTTGTACATCAGTTGTGTCGTGGGAAAGATGAGAGTCTGGCTCCCTCAATAAAAGATCCTCTAGCACGCCATCAATGAAGTCATCAAAGCGCACCATGCCTCCAGGTGCCATCATGTGCATGTGGAGGTGATATGTGGTCGGATCAAAGGACCTCACCCTTAATGGTAGTAATTCAGGCTCGAGCCCTGGGGCGAAGACCTCGGCCTCTACCTCAAAATCAGTAGCAATGTCTTCCGTTGCTTCGCTTGCCTCAATAGCTATTGGCTCTACGACCTCGACAATAGGTGGAAACATAGGGACCTCTCGAGGGGCAATCACATGAGAAATATCATCTACCATCCGAAAAGTTGGTGAAAAGTGGGTGAAAATTGAAGAAAAATGGAGAAAATAGGGAAAACTTGAAAAAAGTCAACCCTAGGAGAGAGAAAATGGGAGAAAAAGTTAAAGCCTGGGAAAATTTGCTAAACCCAAGAAAAACTCGAGGGAAACAAGCCCAAAGTGTTGAAAACCCAAAAAAAAAAATCAACGAAAAAAAAAATCGGATCGGTTCAAAGTGAAAAGGAACAAAAGGGTTTTACAAATAAAGTTAGTGTAGGGCGTTGGAAAAAGCGTGCAAAGTACAAAATCTAGAGAGATAAAGTACCTAGAGAGAGAAAGGGAAGGATTTCTATATATGGGCGTGAGGAAATGAAGTCTGTTATGTGTTTAAATAAACCCAAGCCGAATGCCCGACGGCCCTTGAATTTGCATTAGAGCCAGAGGCCACTAAGGGCGGCCGCCCACTATTAGTGGCGGCAAGCCCTTTGTGGCCCAAAGGTTGGTTTTATTCCTTCGCCCTAGCAAAGGTATGTGAAGTCCTATGTTGGGTCCGAAAGAAAGATTGAGGTATTTGAATTGGATTTGATTTCCAAGGAGCCCGAATTTGTGTTCTAGTTGCCTGCCCAATGCCCATCAGATTCCCAAGACGCGAACGCGTGCCCCAATTTCAAATATGAACAAGATGTATCCTTTTGTGTATTTTGCAAGGCCTCCAGGAGGTAAGTCGAGGTTGTTGTTGAACATCGCTTTTGTCCGCTTTTGTCGATTTATATCTCTAATATCTTCTTTTGCATAGAACATGCAAGCCACATACCTCTTATGTTGCATAGGTGCATTGCATTGTTCGTCACTCATATGTTTCTCTAGTTTGTATAAAGCATAGAACATGCTTTTGTGTTTCTAGCATAGAACATGCTTTCAATTCTTTCACATAGAACATGTTTTTCGATTCTTGTATAGAACGTGCATTACATCTTATGTTAGTTGTCGTTGGTTGTCCCTTATGTTGCATGGAACATGCGTTGTCATCATACTGATTTTCAATATGTCATATTGTGTTGTATTTACGTACGTCATGGTGTCCCCCCTTGTCATTTGATTCGGGTTCTCTCCCTTTAATCTTGCCATACGGTAGGGTGGCTTGATTTGCTTTGTTATCCTCTCTACGAGGAAGTGTAGATAGGATCACCTTGCTATGGGGTAGTGTAGCTTGGTTGTTCTTGTTCGTCGCCAACATAGTAGTGTTGCTTGGTTTACTTTTATCCTCTCTACACGGAAATCTAGATAGGACCATTACCCGCTACGCGGTAGCGTAGCTTGGTTGTTCTTGTTCCTCACCAACATGGTAGGGTGGCTTTTGCTTTGTTACCCTCTCTATGCGGAAATATAGATAGGATCACCTCACTACGCAGCAATGTAGCTTGGTTGTTCTTGTTCCTCGCCAACACGATGGTGTGGCTTGGTTTGCATTTATCCTCTCTGCGTGGAAGTGTAGATAGGATCACCTCCCTACATGATAATGTAGCTTGGTTGTTCTTGTTCCTTGCCACGCAATAGTGTGGCTTGGTTTGTTTTTATCCTCTCTATGCGGAAGTATAGATAGGATCACCTCGCTACGCGGTAGTGTAGCTTGTTTGTTCTTGTTCCTTGCCACACGATAATGTGGCTTGGTTTGCCCTTCTTCTCTCTACGAGGAAGTGTAGTTAGGATTGCTTCTCTACATGGTAGTCTAGTTTGGGCTGTTGTTGTTTTCCTCTCTACACGGAAGTGTAGTTAGGCTTGTCTCGCCCCGCCATAGTGCGGTTTGGTTGCTTTTGTTCCTCGCTACGCGGTGGTGTAGCTTAGTTTGTTCTTGTACTCCTATACATGGTGTCGTATTGGGGTTGTTTTGTCCTTTTCTATGTAGAAGGGTCGTTAAGATTGTTTCTTGTTGACGAAACCACTTTTTGCGGTGGTGTCGTTTGGTTTATTGTTTCTCACCTCTCTATGAGGAAGTGTTTGGCTTGTTTCTTGTTAACTTTTCCTGCACAAAAGTGTAGTTTTGGATTGTTTCTTATACGCGGAAACATATTGTTGCATTGCCTTGCATCTTATTTTCATAAGTTTCGAGTGTTACGCTCATTTATATTTTCAATTGGCACATCGTATCACATGTATTGTTTTGCATCTTGCCCCTGAACTATGTTGGTTTGATTCCTTGCAAAGGGATAAGTAGGCAGTTTTCGAGCTCAACCAATTTAATTTATGTCTTGATTGTTTGCCCAAGTTTTAGAGCCTTGTCAAAATGGGTCATTTCTGGGCTTTGACATTCACTCACATCATTCATGAGTTCAAGCTCTATCAAAGAGGGATAATTGTAAACACCTCATTTTTGACCGTCCTTAAGACTTGGGCACCACCGATTGATTGCCCAATGATGAATGTGCACACTTGTCCAAATGCTCGAATTCTCAAATAGAAACCTTAGTTTTGAGCCTCAAAAACCTACAAGCCTTGTGCCTTGTTTCTTGTTTTGGACCAAAAGAGTTTTTCAACCTTGACCATCCTAGTGGCCTACCGCCCACTATTGGTGGCCGACCGTCTTCTTATGTAAAATTTCAGATCTTTTTGCCACCGTACAATTGCCTATACATATCCATGTAATCGCACTACTATGTCTATATGGATATTTCCAAGATGGTCCGATATATTTCTATATATAAAGGACTCTCTCTCAAAAATTAAGGTTAGAAAAAATTGGGAAGCAAAAGTTTTTGAAAATCTCTCTTCTTGCAACTTCTATACCCTTTGCCTAGACACTCCAAACCAAACCTTGAGGGTTCTTTGTCGAAAGTTTGAGCTTGCATTTTAAGGTCTTAAGGGTGTGAAATTAGTGGTTTGTGATTCAAAGGGTCATTTCTCTTCAAGAGGTATAACTCCAAGCTTCTTTTCCTTATTCATTTACTATAATTTATTACTATTTTTGTACTATTTTTCACCTATATTTATGGGCTGAAACTTGTGGTTTAAGGTCAAGAAGGTAGAAGAGTGGACCACCCTCTTGACCCCTTGCTTTCTAGGCCTTTACCCTTGTGTTTCTTACCTTGTCATCAACTTTTTGAGCTTTTACCACCGCTTTTTGAGATTTTCGGCTAAAAAGTGGTTTTGAAGTCTCAAAAATGGAGGGGTAAGCCACCCCTCCCTTGGCTTGTTTACTAGCTTGATTGCTCCATTATTTTAGCTTGCTCTTCTAGCTGTTTTTACTTTAATTCCAGCACTGTTTTGAGCTAATATAGAACTGGTTTTATGTGTTAGTTTCATTTATGCTTTGTATGGCATGCTTGTAGTGTAATAGTCCTCATAGGTTTGGTGTTTTAAGCATTAGACACCAACCTATTTGAGTTGATAGCATTTATTTTGTACTTTTCATACTTATGTTCACCTCTAATCACTTCTGCAACCTCCCTCCTTTCTTGGCTTTTTACCTTCTTTGAGAGTTGTTTCAAACCAATTGTTTGTTTAAGCTTGGGATAGAGATTGTTGTGCTTAATGGTTTAATCTCTTTGGAGATTCATTAGCAACGACATGACATCTCTCTCATGCCCAAAACAACCCTTGGTTTGACACTCATCCCCATTAGTGGACTTAATGCTCATTCTTGGACTAAAATGACTAATGAAGGGAAAGGTAATTAAAAGAGGCAACAAAACTTGGACTAAAATAGAACAAGATAATAAAGTGGTTTTGAGGTTCAATCAAACGTTAATTGAACCCATTGTGTTTTGAGTCGTTTCATACTTGTTAGTGATATAAACGATTCAAGAGTCTATGTCAACCACTTCCCTTGATCAATATCATGATAGGGAGGAGGGTCATGAATCTTTCATTATGCATTTATTAAAATTGTATCCCTTGATTCATAGGCCATCATGTAATGAATTTGCATCAATTCATGGCTTGAAAATCGAGTCTACCCCTCTTTTAAGCTATTTGATCAAAATGAGAGGCAGTGTGGATAGACATCCCCTAAGAATGCTCTATTTGTGCTCTGTTTGTTTTTTGTTACAGCAGGAGAAACCTAACATTGGTGGCCAGCAGGCCACTTTTACTGGGCGGTAGACCACTATTAGTGGGCTGCCGGCCACAACTTTTGGCCTGCCGACCACTTTTTTTTTTCTTCTAGCCAAGCAGTTTCCATTTTCCTACAGAACAGAGCAGAAGCAGAGGTGAAAAAACAATGCAATTCTCTGACTGCAAAATAGAAGCATTTTAGCGTACCAAATGTACATTTTCAGTGAAAATTGTGATTCATGCATGAGCCATCCCTACCATCTCAGCTTGGGACACATTACATTTGTTTAGTAGTATGTCGTACTTAGAGTAATGAACTTGTAATTAATTACTTAGTTAATTAATTCCATAATAGTTTAATTAGTTAATCTGTATTAATTAGTTACCATGTGTTGTAAATTATTTAAATAGCTAGGATAGTTAGTTAAATTTGGTATTGTGATTAATTAGTCGCTTAGGCAAGACATTCATTCGATCCTCTTATGTGAGGGTAATCTTGTAATAATATATATGTCTTCCAATCCCACGCCTTTTCTCCATTTTATTTACTCGCTTATGATGGATAGTGTAGCACATCATATTTTCTTTAGCATTTTCTCATGATTTGCATCCATTGTCTTGCATGCATTAGGCTCGGTTCATCATGCTAGCAAGCATTGTCGCTTAAATACTTTTTGAAAATGTGCTTAAACCATCAGAGACTCGACTTTCTTTATGCCCTTTCGGAGAGCTCAATTGGTCCGACAATTCAGACTTCTATCATGAGTTCAATCTAATCTCACAAAGTGCAATGTGAGATTGATAAACACCAAAGAGTCCAATCCGCAAATCATTTTAGAAAATTGATTTTGAATCAAATAATGTCAAACCGGACTGCTTTGCAGACATGAGTTGCCACCTAAATGTTTTGTTTTAGAAAATTTAGGAAACCTTGACTCGTCCCAAAGGCTATGCGTCACCAAAGTTGCCTCGGCTCGGGAACTTGGATACGAGAGGAGAAGGTTTTGAAATGAGCACCCACGCTCGCCCGATCAAAGGATCGGCCTCTATTAAGCATGATATGTTGTTTTATAAACCTCATGTGTTCTTATCCGATTATTAGCTAACTTTACTAAGTGACGCACACACAAGCAAGTATAGACTAAGTCGCAAGAATTGGAACAAAACAACTCATGTTTGTTTTTGAAAATGGTTTGAAATTGCCACCCTCAAGTGGGCTAAAATGCGGATTTGCCACCAAACATAATGGGCTTAAAACATGATTTGCCACTTCGCAAAGTGGGCTTAAACATGCATTCATCGAATTGTTCCAATTCAAGCAACAAAGGCTTCATTCACAGGCATTCATGCAGTTAAGAAAATAAGCAAATAGTCTCATGGGAAGCATGCTAAACATGGCAATACTCACACTCATGCAAGTATGCTAAAGCGTAAAACTTACAAAGGTACTCCAAGCCAAAACAAAAACTAGTTAGAAACAATGCATGATCCTAACTATACAAGATGCCTAATGCAAGACATGCAATAATGCAACTAATTAGGCTCAAATACCTAATCATGGTATTTGAATGCAACACTTTGATAACATGCTTTAAAACACGATTCAAATAAGTGTATTGAAATTATGACATGCTTGAATGATAAGTTTGAGCCCTGCATACAAGACAAATGAATGATGCAAACTTGCAAGCATAAGGTATGCTAATTGAAAATGATCCCTAATCTAACCATCGAAAGTGTAAATAAAAGGGAGAAAGACGGGTTGGAAGACATGCTCACACACACGCACCTTATTATAACATTGCGCCTCAAAGGAGGATCTCAATGAATAAGCTAAGCTAATCTAAGTTGTTAATTAAGCTAATCTAATTAAACTAATTAGACTAATTATTACAAAACAAAATAAAGAAATAGCTAAGCTAAGCTACTTAATTATTACAACACTTAACTAATTAGCAACTAGTTAATTAAATTACAAATTCATGCTAACTAAACATGCAAAGCACTAAACTACACTGCCTCAAATTTACTTTGGAAAGTAGAAGATGCATGCACTTGGTTTTACCAAAAGCCTTCCGTTTGCTCTTGAGAGGCTCTGCTTGTGGTCGACCATACCTGTAACCTTTTTGCTCCACTTTACCAAACCAATGCCGAGGATCGCACCAAAGGCTGCCGCCATGAATGCTTGTTTCGGCCCCCGCCGACCAAAAATGTGCCTCCACGCCAAGGGTGAGCCACTACGGCCACCAATGAGCCATTGTCGCCATCGGTGCTCGAGTCACCACACTGCAACAGAGCACAAACAGAGAAAATGGAGGGTTTTCCAAAGGTATGTTTGTCAGGCCCCTTCTTATCATCTCAAACATCAAAGAGTGGCACTCTTGGATCCAAAACCATCAATCAAGCATTTTCAATGCATGATGGCCAAAGATCCAAGTTGTACACTTTCAATAAATGCACAAAACAAGACTCTAGACCACTACCTTGTCATGAATAATCAAAGGCAATGGAGACAAAGGAGATTGGCTCATTTCATCACTTTGAGTATAAATGCTACAATCTACCTTGTGTTCAATATAACGTCCGATTGAACACATGCGATGCAAACACAACATGCTTATCTTGTTCATGTTTTACTTGTCATGTTTTATTTACTCATTTTACATTACCAAATCATTCTTTAACCGGTTAAGTCCAAGGTGATTGTCCTCTAATGAGAGAGGGGTCAACCAAAGGATGATTTAAGACATGAGAAAGATCATGCCTTTGGTTAGTAGAAACCCTCAAAAGAGGATTAAAACCATTGAGCACAAGCTCTATCTTAGGCTTAAACACAATATTAAGGCTAACCAACCCTCAAAGAAAATTAAAAGTGAAGAAATCAGGAAGGTTGCAAATATTTTAGTACTGAAAATGACATGCAAAACGATACTACAACATGGAAGCAACTCATGCACAACATGTTCAAAAGCCAAAAATACCAAACTAGTGAAGAGCACTACACTATAGGCATGCAATACAAAGCTCAATTGACCCAAATAGCCCAAAACAGAGCTAAAGCAGTCCAAAATATAGCTTAAAACATTCTGAAATTAAGCTAACACAAGCTAGAATAATAAGCTAAAACATGAAGCATGCTAGACTAGTAAACAAGACACAATGAGGAGGCTAACCCTCTAATTTTGACTTCAAAACATATTTTTAGCCACCGAAATAGCTCTCAAAAATAGTGTTTAAAGGTTCTAAAAAGATAATGCAAGGGTGGGAAACATAAAGGCAAAGGCCTCCAAAACAAGGTACAAAGAAGGACTATTAACCCTCAACCTTTAATGGCCTCAGGACCCAAGCTTCAACCCAAAAAGACAGAGTTTTTATAGCCTAAAATCAATTGAAAGACATGCTAGAATCAAGTCATGAAGAGCCAAAACATTAAGCTAATGCATGGGGTTACACTACAACTATGCAAAACAAGCCTCAACTGAAGTAACCAGCCTAAAACAGAGCCAAAATAGGTTATTTCAATGGCAAAAACATCCGGAAATAAAGCTAAGATAAGCTAGAAAAACATGCTAACATATGCGCAAACTATCTAAAGATGCGAAGCTAGACACAAGGAGGAAGGCTAACCCTCCAATTTTGGACCTCAAAACAAAGCTTTTACCACTAAAAACCTCTGGATTTTAGTGGTTAAAAGGCCAAAAGAGTTGGTTTGAAAGTGATAAAA
Organism: Camellia lanceoleosa; assembly: GCA_025200525.1. NCBI lineage: Eukaryota > Viridiplantae > Streptophyta > Magnoliopsida > Ericales > Theaceae > Camellia > Camellia lanceoleosa. The sequence continues at coordinate 89,015,963 of CM045764.1, forward strand.
AGATGGCACAAAAGCTTAACAAGCAAAGAGACAATAAGGGTGGACCACCCCCTAACTCAAAATAGCCTCAAACCACCATTTTAGACCATAAAAAAACAGATATTCAGAGGTTAAAACTAGCCTCAAAACAAGACAAAACAATGGAAAAATGATGGTAAAGCAAGTGTGCAAAACAAGCACAAAGGAAAAGAGTTATACCTCTTGAAGCACAACACAATTTTAGGCAACAAAACCAAGCAAAATCACTTTCAAGAGCTCCAAGAAGACCTTCTAGAACCTCAGCTCCAAGATAACCAAATTTGGTCAAGGACGTATAGGCAAAGGAGAAGTGTATCTACACTTGTATGCACTTATGCACAAAGGTTCGGGAGAGAAAGAAACGTAAAGAGAGAATTGTAGAGAGAGAGACTCCCAAAATTTTTCTTCCTCAAATGTTCTAACTTTGAAAACCATAGAGAAGGCTCTCTATATATAGAAAAATGAGGCTTCAGGTCGAAAATATCCTAAAATGGACAGCTGGAACAACTGGAACACAAATATCCGCAAAAATCATGTTTTGCATCAATGGCAAGACATGTCCATTCTTGGCGGCAAGGATCACTTGATGGAACTCGCCAGCATGGGCCGGGCACATGGTCGGCAAAGCCCATTCATGGCCGTAAACTTCCACCTCGTCGGCTAGAAAATCTATTTTTTGGGCCCGACTTCAACCTGACATATCTCCTTCATCTCGACTCTTTGTACATCATTCTTGAGTCTAAAATGAAGCCCCGTAAGTCTTATTTCCAATGGTGGCTGCCTCACATCAAAATTCAAAGTGTACAAAAAGTTATGCTCATTTTAGTGAAGACTACTCAGCTTTCGGCTTAACCGATTCATGCCGAACTTCTCCTCAACTAGCTTTCTTCTCTCCTCCCATTTTCTTCAACTCCAAACCCCTATAAGGTGTTTTGAAATATTTTTAAATATTTCACCTCTCTTTCATTCATTTCCACTTTGTCCTTGCTCAGCCATCAAAGCATAACATTTAACTAAATGCAGCCTCGAACATCGTAGAATCATTTTTCAAAAATATTTTGAAAGAGAGGATTTTAAGGTCTAAAATAAACATTTTAGTCAAAAGGTTCTGGTCCAAAAAGGATTATAAGGTTGAGATTTGAAGCTCCTCTTACTAAAGAAATCGAACCTTTGTACTACACAACTTTCATCCCCAAGTAAACAATCAGTAACGCTTAAGTCTTAAGGGTGGTCAAAAATGGGGTGTCTACAACCGCATGCTATAAAATCGATTCATATGCCATGTTAGTAGCCAAGCCTATTAATTGTATATTGCATGTGTTGCATTAGTCATTATAGTTAGAGCATGCATTTTTCTAACTAGTTTCTCTTTCGGCTCGCCTCAGGAATTGGGGTAAGCTTTTATTTGCTTTAGCATATCGCATGTGTGTGATTGTTGTCATATCAAGCATAAATACCATGAGGCTAAGTGCTTAAGTGATTACTTGTTTTGAATGCCTATGAATGAAGGCTAATTGCTTGAATTGGGATAATATGAGTAATGTACCTATGAGATCACTTTTTCAAGTGGTACATATTCAAAACAATTTTCAAACAAACATAAAATCAAAGTGTTTCAATTTTAGCAAATTAGTCTATATTTGTGTGCAACACATAGTAAGGTTAGCCTAATAATCGGAATAAGAGCATATAATGTAAATAAGAATCACATCATGATTAGTAAAGGCCATTTGATGGGGCGAGTGGGGTGCTCAATTCATGACTTTCTCTTCTCATACATAAGTTCCCGAGCCAAGACACTTTGGTGATGACAGATAAGTGGCCTTTGGCATGAGTCTTGGGTTTCCTAAATTTCTCTAAAATATTTAGGTGGTGACTCTGTAATCTGACAAAGCAGTCCGCATTTTTGATTCAAATTCAATTTTTCAAAAGATTTGCCGGATTTAGACTTTTTTGGGTTTATCTATTTCCCATTACACTTAGAAATCGATTCGTAACCACGGAGTCTCGAATCAGAGGGCTAGTCCTATATGAAAGAAGCATGAAAAGCAAGCTACACCACCGCTCGAGCATCTTACACAATAGGTGACACCACTCGAGCGACCAAAACACCGCATGAATGCCAAATAACCTCCTCCTAGAAGTTCAGACCTGCAAAAAATTGCTCGAGGGAAGAAAAGACCACTTGAGCGAATATGACCATACTCCTAGAAGTTTTATAGATCTATAAAAATACTGGGAGATCTCAAGGTCTGCTCGAGTGACCAAAGCATCACTTGGGCGAAGAAGAAATGAAATGGACAGCAACTCTTTTGAAAAATTAACTCCTAATTTGTTTCAAACATAACCAACAACTCTAAACAACCAAGCTCAACTAACCATAAGATGAAAAAGGTATAAATAAAAATTAAAGATACTAACTCGGTCTAATAACATGAAAAGGGTTAGGTCTAAACCGTAACCATTATAGATGCGATAATTTGACTTTTGCTTGAAATTTTTATTGTACCCTTATTTTAAATGTACATAAAAAGTTAATGTAAAGGTACTTTAATCTTTTATATCGGTATAAGTCAACTTTTCAAATGCATGTCAAACATGCTAGCTTTTTGACATTTTTAATAATTTTAGTTTTTGGCTAAAAAACTTCTTTCCAATGTCTAATTTTAAGAGAAAATTGGTGAAAAATCCATTCTAGCAAATGTCTGAGGCATTACGTCCAGTAATTTTTTTTTTTTTTTTTTGGTTGGTGAGAGGTCCACATTTTGTGAAACAGTTTGGTGAGAAGCCCTGAAGAACATTTTGTTTTCAATTTTGCCCCTTGACTTTTTTATTTGTTTGACTTTTCGTTGACTATATGTTCAAATTTATATCTGCTTGTTCAAATTATTTTTTATCTGCTCAAATTTTTAGCTATCTGCTCAAATTTTTTCTATCTATCTATTCAATTTTATCTATTTGTTCAAATTTTTTCAAAGGTAAAATTTCTATTTATTTAAATTTTTCAGGTAAATTTTCTATCTCATTCAAATTTTATCTACACAAACTTTCTATTTCTCCAAATTTTATCTGCATAAATTTTCCATCTCCTCCTCATCATCATTTGATTAACGGAAAGCAAATTGAATAGATAGATTTATAATCTATTCCATCACTCTTTTTCTTCTACCCTTGTTCCGGATCTGATAAATACTTCCACAGACTTCTTGAGTTTGCAACATTTGTTGACAAAACCGTCCAACTTTAATGTAAAAACTTAAAGAAACACAATGAAAATAGCAAAACATAAATCAGCCAATACCCTAGGCAAGTTCTAAAGTAGAATCTTACCAAATAGCTATGTTGGCATTGGAATCTGATTTGCACCGTCTCTTGTAATATTTTCGGAACTTCCTAGGTATGTCATTTGCATCATTACCATAAACACATTTTGGCATTATCATATTTTCACTATAGAAATAAGTAATTATATATACACATGCGTACAATAGTGTTATGATTCACAATATATATATATATATATATATAATGAAAGATTAAAATTAAATCCAAACATTAAAAGGTTAACATTTAGGAACCATTTGGGATTATTGTCTATCTCCAACCATCACAGATTCTCCCAATGCTGGTAAGCATTAAAACAATATACATGCATGTGCATATACATACATAAATAAAGGGTAATTATTCAAGAATACCGAAGCATGGACACATGGTATTCCATAGTATTATGATTGGTGGAGAATGGGTAGGTGAGGTATTGTGTTGGATGATTGAGAAACATGAGGGACATATTGAATGATAATTGGTTAAGGAGTACGTATCGCAGTACTCTAAGAATATTGAATAATTTCCCATAAATATATATATATATATATATAAAAATGGCTAAGACCCCCAGTAAGTCACCGAGGTCGCCCCGATTGGCTCAAATTTTTTTTTTTTTAGACTCCAGCCACCGGCAATGTGCTATGTGGCGGGGCGGCTGGAGGTGCCAAACATCGGGTCTCTAACATTGTTGATATATATATATATTCATATTCAAATGACAAATTAGGAGTAGAAGAAATTCATCAGATCTTTTCTTCGCCGATGACAATAGCTGCGAGAATGCCATCGTAGAAGGTCTTAACGGTCTATGTCAGCCTTGTCGACTTGATGATGATGATGGACTCGCATTTGCAGAGCAGATCACCTTCGGATTTGATCAAGGAAACTATCTTACTCTCGGCCATGGTGGAGCTGAGACCCGGCACAAAGATCTCCTTGATCTTGGCATGGACTGTGGAGATTCTCCAGCGTGGCTTGAGGAGAAATGCAAATGAAGGACGCCATTGGAGGTTGGAAGAGGAGGAGAGAGAGAAAGAAAATGAAGGAACCCTAGATTAGAGAAGAGAAGAAACCATTGTAGAGAGAGAGAAATGAGGGTTTGTGTTGTTCGGGTTCCATCGTGTAGTTTGGTCATTATGTAGAACTATGTCTTTATAGACATAATAATTTCATTCTTGGACATTTTTTTTTTTTATTTGAACCATCATTCCTGGACCTTTGATCAAAAGAAATTCGAATTTGAATTTTTGAATCGAGTGCTCTAATTTTAATGGTTCCGTTTCTTAAAAATGAGTTCATTCTAAATCAATGAGTTGTAGCTATTAAAAGGAGTAGAGAATGGAAGTTTAGTTCAGAGTTTAATACTGTGTTTGAATCTTAGATTTGTCTTTAAAAAAAAAAAAAAACTTACTTGCATATTAGTTTTAGGATAAATTAAATTTTGTATCAAATTTCATTTTGATCTCTACCCATGAAATTATAACAAATAACTCTTTGTACTTTTGGTCAAACCCTACTTTGTTTCATACATATGAAATGGTGACAAATTCACCAAGACGTCAAATCACACTTTGATCCCTACACAAGTGTTAATGTCTCATTTTTGTTATTGTATTGTTTAAATCTTTAACAGAATCTAGTAATGTGATAAGAATGTGATGAAATGAGGGTAAGACAAGCAAATCATCCATATTTCTAACTAACACACACTTTGTCCTATGACATAAGCACAAGAAAATAGAGCTTTCAAATAAAAAAAGACAAGAGAGAAATCAAGAGAAATGAAGAAGTATAGACAAAAGATCGTGTTATTGTGAAAAATAGAGTTTCATGATTCTAATTTATGCCAAACCCCCAATTCATTTTCTTAATAGATTACAATTTGGGTTGTGTTTCAGACTAATACAGTCATAATTTGATGCAAAACTTGTGACAAAGTGTGTATTAGTGAAAAATGGGAACCATTTTCTCTCTTACCCTCATTTTGTAATCACATTCTTGTTACATGATTAGATTTTGTTAAAGATCTAAACAATAGAGTACCAAAATAGAGACATTGATATTTTGTAGGGATCAAAAGATGGATTTGATCAAAAGTGTAGGAATTAACTGTCATGATTTTTATGTGAAATGGTCAAAGAGAGATTTGACTAGAAGTGTAAATGATTAACTTTCATGATTTTAAATGTAAAAGCCAAAGTGGAATTTGATATAAAGTGTGGAGATGCAAAGTGTAATTTATCCTTACACAAATAGATGTATATCTTTTCTAATTTTCCTAACCCAAAAAAAAAAAATTGTTTTACCTCATTTTATTTTTCAGTAAATCTAAATATACAAAGGACCAAACACCAAATGAGACACATGTCTCACAAATTGTGAGTTTCACATGTGAATCCCACATTATGAAGACTCCTGTGACACATTTGTGTCACATACGGTATTTACTTTTGTAATTTTAGCATTGCTCTTTTGGTTCTCTTTTATTTTTTTCATTTGACTTTTCAAGTCCAAAAAGCTAATTTCGTTTTCATGGATGCCAAGGTGCTTAGTTAAGGGTGTTTTGAAAGTTAGTAAAAAGTTAACTTTTTAACTTATTTTGTCCTTTTGTAGATAAATTATGTGAGAGGTAACGTGATCCAACATTAATAAAAGCTTTAAAGCTAGCTTTTTTACCAAATTTCCCAAAAGAGCACTTAATCCTACAACCTCATTAAACATCATTAATAAGTAAATATAATTCCCAATTTTTATTTTTTATTTTTTTTCCTACATTACTTCAAAAAGTATTTGATGGTTCACATAATTCATGTGTTAATTTTGACCCTTTTTTGGAGTATTAGTTTACGCCAATCACCAATTGATATATCCATTCTTTTTGCAAAATATCAACACAAAATTGAACTCACTGTATAGATAATAACATTCAAGTTAGGCACTAGGTGACAATGCCGGGGAGCACCAATAACTTCCTAATTTTGACATACACATCTAAGCATGATTTTGAAAATCGGATCGATCGCTAATTTGACCAGCTTAAATGGTCAATCAGATTTCGGTCCAATATACTTTCTAAATCGTTCAAAGTAAAAAACCCACCTATTTGGAGAGAACTGGGAGGCCGGCGATAGAATCGGCCATGAACTGCTGACCTAGGACGATTCGCCGAGTCGATGAAATTGAAAATTTTGAACTTTTTTTCATATTTTCTAAATTTTGTTTATTCTTTCTTTTCTTTCTTTCTTATTATACAATATATATATATATATAAGAATATAAAAAAAATTAATTGAAAACTCTCTTTCAAAGGTCTCCTCTTGTAAGGAATCACATTAAGAGTTTGAAATTATTATGAAAGTTTTTAGCTATTTATAAGAAAAAATTCTTCTAAAAACTCAAGAAATCCATGGGATTCAATCAAATTTAACGAAGGGAGACTTGAAATTTTGATCTCTCTTCAAAAATTTTGCTTTTCTTTCAATCAAATTATTTGAATTAAAATCATATGGACAAATTATTGAATATTTGATTTCTTCTTCCAAAATTAAAATTAATAATATTTTAAAATATATTATTATATTTTTTTTTTAAAAAGTAGGAGAAATATTTAAGGTAATTTAATTTTTTTTAATTTAGAATTTTGTTATTTATATTTTTATTTAAATATAATTTTAATATATTTATTATGTTACGATTCGATTCTAATTTAATTAAATAGTTGAACTAGTAACTCGTCTATCTAATTTTATTTTTTGTTCAATTCACTCGCTAATCTGATTTTTAAAACATTGCATCCAAACACTAGTGACAACACTGTCACTTCTTTCTTCCTAAAGCATCCAAACACTAATGACAACGCTGTCACTTCTTTGTTCCTAAAGACTCCAAATTTTAAATAAAAATAAATTCAAACTTGAAAAGAATCCCATTTCCTATCAGTTATCTTAAAAGTAGTATTATATGTGTTAATTAATATATTAATTAATATACTAATATATATTATGATAGTAGTATTATATGTGTTAATTAATATATTAATTAATATACTAATATATATTATGATATTATTATTGATCTCATTTATTATATAAATTATAAATATTTAAACTTCTAAAATTATACAATATCACATGTTAGTATACTAATTAATATACTAATTGGTACATATAGTATTATTCTTATCTTAATCAACAATCATTTAGGTCTCGCTTGGGAACAATCTATTTTAGTAATTTTTTGATTTTTAGCTTAAATAAGAGATAAAAAAATTAATATATTTGGAATAATTTTTAATTTTTATGAAAATACGATAAAAAAAGTAAAGAGAAAATAAGATCTTTGA